>JAWNPD010000664.1:0-52615 GCA_035045305.1 Drosophila maculinotata | reverse complement strand
TTTAAAAATGGCCATGGCAGCAAATTTCATTTTTTGCCAAAAATGACCATGATCCGACATCAAATACCCGAGTTATGAGCATTCAAAGATGACCACGTAATATTTTCAGCATTAACAAAAAAATAAGATTTTTGGAGCTTCATAACTTGCATATCTCGGCCAAAATAAGTCCGATCTTTGAGTGGTATACCTTTTTAGACTCGTTAAGATCAGAATTATAGATTGCCATTCAAAAATGGCCATGCCAGCAAATTTAATTTTTTGCCAAAAATGACCATGATCCGACATCAAATACCCGAGTTATGAGCATTCAAAGATGACCATGTAATATTTTCAGCATTAACAAAAAAATAAGATTTTTGGAGCTTCATAACTTGCATATCTCGGCCAAAATAAGTCCGATCTTTGAGTGGTATACCTTTTTAGACTCGTTAAGATCAGAATTATAGATTGCCATTCAAAAATGGCCATGCCAGCAAATTTAATTTTTTGCCAAAAATGACCATGATCCGACATCAAATACCCGAGTTATGAGCATTCAAAGATGACCATGTAATATTTTCAGCATTAACAAAAAAATAAGATTTTTGGAGCTTCATAACTTGCATATCTCGGCCAAAATAAGTCCGATCTTTGAGTGGTATACCTTTTTAGACTCGTTAAGATCAGAATTATAGATTGCCATTTAAAAATGGCCATGCCAGCAAATTTCATTTTTTGCCAAAAATGACCATGATCCGACATCAAATACCCGAGTTATGAGCATTCAAAGATGACCATGTAATATTTTCAGCATTAACAAAAAAATAAGATTTTTGGAGCTTCATAACTTGCATATCTCGGCCAAAATAAGTCCGATCTTTGAGTGGTATACCTTTTTAGACTCGTTAAGATCAGAATTATAGATTGCCATTTAAAAATGGCCATGCCAGCAAATTTCATTTTTTGCCAAAAATGACCATGATCCGACATCAAATACCCGAGTTATGAGCATTCAAAGATGACCATGTAATATTTTCAGCATTAACAAAAAAATAAGATATTTGGAGCTTCATAACTTGCATATCTCGGCCAAAATAAGTCCGATCTTTGAGTGGTATACCTTTTTAGACTCGTTAAGATCAGAATTATAGATTGCCATTTAAAAATGGCCATGCCAGCAAATTTCATTTTTTGCCAAAAATGACCATGATCCGACATCAAATACCCGAGTTATGAGCATTCAAAGATGACCATGTAATATTTTCAGCATTAACAAAAAAATAAGATATTTGGAGCTTCATAACTTGCATATCTCGGCCAAAATAAGTCCGATCTTTGAGTGGTATACCTTTTTAGACTCGTTAAGATCAGAATAATGGATTGCCATTTAAAAATGGCCATGCCAGCAAATTTCATTTTTTGCCAAAAATGACCATGATCCGACATCAAATACCCGAGTTATGAGCATTCAAAGATGACCATGTAATATTTTCAGCATTAACAAAAAAATAAGATTTTTGGAGCTTCATAACTTGCATATCTCGGCCAAAATAAGTCCGATCTTTGAGTGGTATACCTTTTTAGACTCGTTAAGATCAGAATTATAGATTGCCATTTAAAAATGGCCATGCCAGCAAATTTCATTTTTTGCCAAAAATGACCATGATCCGACATCAAATACCCGAGTTATGAGCATTCAAAGATGACCATGTAATATTTTCAGCATTAACAAAAAAATAAGATTTTTGGAGCTTCATAACTTGCATATCTCGGCCAAAATAAGTCCGATCTTTGAGTGGTATACCTTTTTAGACTCGTTAAGATCAGAATTATAGATTGCCATTTAAAAATGGCCATGCCAGCAAATTTCATTTTTTGCCAAAAATGACCATGATCCGACATCAAATACCCGAGTTATGAGCATTCAAAGATGACCATGTAATATTTTCAGCATTAACAAAAAAATAAGATTTTTGGAGCTTCATAACTTGCATATCTCGGCCAAAATAAGTCCGATCTTTGAATGGTATACCTTTTTAGACTCGTTAAGATCAGAATTATAGATTGCCATTTAAAAATGGCCATGCCAGCAAATTTAATTTTTTGCCAAAAATGACCATGATCCGACATCAAATACCCGAGTTATGAGCATTCAAAGATGACCATGTAATATTTTCAGCATTAACAAAAAAATAAGATTTTTGGAGCTTCATAACTTGCATATCTCGGCCAAACTAAGTCCGATCTTTGAGTGGTATACCTTTTTAGACTCGTTAAGATCAGAATTATAGATTGCCATTTAAAAATGGCCATGCCAGAAAATTAAAAAAATTAGATTTAATTTTTTGCCAAAAATGACCATGATCCGACATCAAATACCCGAGTTATGAGCATTCAAAGATGACCATGTAATATTTTCAGCATTAACAAAAAAATAAGATTTTTGGAGCTTCATAACTTGCATATCTCGGCCAAAATAAGTCCGATCTTTGAGTGGTATACCTTTTTAGACTCGTTAAGATCAGAATTATAGATTGCCATTTAAAAATGGCCATGCCAGCAAATTTAATTTTTTGCCAAAAATGACCATGATCCGACATCAAATACCTGAGTTATGAGCATTCAAAGATGACCATGTAATATTTTCAGCATTAACAAAAAAATAAGATTTTTGGAGCTTCATAACTTGCATATCTCGGCCAAAATAAGTCCGATCTTTGAGTGGTATACCTTTTTAGACTCGTTAAGATCAGAATTATAGATTGCCATTTAAAAATGGCCATGCCAGCAAATTTCATTTTTTGCCAAAAATGACCATGATCCGACATCAAATACCCGAGTTATGAGCATTCAAAGATGACCATGTAATATTTTCAGCATTAACAAAAATATAAGATTTTTGGAGCTTCATAACTTGCATATCTCGGCCAAAATAAGTCCGATCTTTGAGTGGTATACCTTTTTAGACTCGTTAAGATCAGAATTATAGATTGCCATTTAAAAATGGCCATGCCAGCAAATTTAATTTTTTGCCAAAAATGACCATGATCCGACATCAAATACCCGAGTTATGAGCATTCAAAGATGACCATGTAATATTTTCAGCATTAACAAAAAAATAAGATTTTTGGAGCTTCATAACTTGCATATCTCGGCCAAAATAAGTCCGATCTTTGAGTGGTATACCTTTTTAGACTCGTTAAGATCAGAATTATAGATTGCCATTTAAAAATGGCCATGCCAGCAAATTTCATTTTTTGCCAAAAATGACCATGATCCGACATCAAATACCCGAGTTATGAGCATTCAAAGATGACCATGTAATATTTTCAGCATTAACAAAAAAATAAGATTTTTGGAGCTTCATAACTTGCATATCTCGGCCAAAATAAGTCCGATCTTTGAGTGGTATACCTTTTTAGACTCGTTAAGATCAGAATTATAGATTGCCATTTAAAAATGGCCATGCCAGCAAATTTCATTTTTTGCCAAAAATGACCATGATCCGACATCAAATACCCGAGTTATGAGCATTCAAAGATGACCATGTAATATTTTCAGCATTAACAAAAAAATAAGATTTTTTGGAGCTTCATAACTTGCATATCTCGGCCAAAATAAGTCCGATCTTTGAGTGGTATACCTTTTTAGACTCGTTAAGATCAGAATTATAGATTGCCATTTAAAAATGGCCATGCCAGCAAATTTAATTTTTTGCCAAAAATGACCATGATCCGACATCAAATACCCGAGTTATGAGCATTCAAAGATGACCATGTAATATTTTCAGCATTAACAAAAAAATAAGATTTTTGGAGCTTCATAACTTGCATATCTCGGCCAAAATAAGTCCGATCTTTGAGTGGTATACCTTTTTAGACTCGTTAAGATCAGAATTATAGATTGCCATTTAAAAATGGCCATGCCAGAAAATTTAATTTTTTGCCAAAAATGACCATGATCCGACATCAAATACCCGAGTTATGAGCATTCAAAGATGACCATGTAATATTTTCAGCATTAACAAAAAAATAAGATTTTTGGAGCTTCATAACTTGCATATCTCGGCCAAAATAAGTCCGATCTTTGAGTGGTATACCTGTTTAGACTCGTTAAGATCAGAATTATAGATTGCCATTTAAAAATGGCCATGCCAGCAAATTTCATTTTTTGCCAAAAATGACCATGATCCGACATCAAATACCCGAGTTATGAGCATTCAAAGATGACCATGTAATATTTTCAGCATTAACAAAAAAATAAGATTTTTGGAGCTTCATAATTTGCATATCTCGGCCAAAATAAGTCCGATCTTTGAGTGGTATACCTTTTTAGAATCGTTAAGATCAGAATTATAGATTGCCATTTAAAAATGGCCATGCCAGCAAATTTAATTTTTTGCCAAAAATGACCATGATCCGACATCAAATACCCGAGTTATGAGCATTCAAAGATGACCATGTAATATTTTCAGCATTAACAAAAATAATAAGATTTTTGGAGCTTCATAACTTGCATATCTCGGCCAAAATAAGTCCGATCTTTGAGTGGTATACCTTTTTAGACTCGTTAAGATCAGAATTATAGATTGCCATTTAAAAATGGCCATGCCAGAAAATTAAAAAAATTAGATTTAATTTTTTGCCAAAAATGACCATGATCCGACATCAAATACCCGAGTTATGAGCATTCAAAGATGACCATGTAATATTTTCAGCATTAACAAAAAAATAAGATTTTTGGAGCTTCATAACTTGCATATCTCGGCCAAAATAAGTCCGATCTTTGAGTGGTATACCTTTTTAGACTCGTTAAGATCAGAATTATAGATTGCCATTTAAAAATGGCCATGCCAGCAAATTTAATTTTTTGCCAAAAATGACCATGATCCGACATCAAATACCTGAGTTATGAGCATTCAAAGATGACCATGTAATATTTTCAGCATTAACAAAAAAATAAGATTTTTGGAGCTTCATAACTTGCATATCTCGGCCAAAATAAGTCCGATCTTTGAGTGGTATACCTTTTTAGACTCGTTAAGATCAGAATTATAGATTGCCATTTAAAAATGGCCATGCCAGCAAATTTCATTTTTTGCCAAAAATTACCATGATCCGACATCAAATACCCGAGTTATGAGCATTCAAAGATGACCATGTAAAATTTTTAGCATTAACAAAAATATAAGATTTTTGGAGCTTCATAACTTGCATATCTTGGCCAAAATAAGTCCGATCTCTGAGTGGTATACCTTTTTAGACGCGTTAAGATCAGAATTATAGATTGCCATTTAAAAATAGCCATGCCAGAATATTTTAAAAATTCGATTTTTGAAGCTTCATAACTTGCATATCTCGGCTTAAATAAGTCCGATCTTTGAGTGGTATACCTTTTTAGACTCGTTAAGATCAGAATTATAGATTGCCATTTAAAAATGGCCATGCCAGCAAATTTCATTTTTTGCCAAAAATGACCATGATCCGACATCAAATACCCGAGTTATGAGCATTCAAAGATGACCATGTAATATTTTCAGCATTAACAAAAAAATAAGATTTTTGGAGCTTCATAACTTGCATATCTCGGCCAAAATAAGTCCGATCTTTGAGTGGTATACCTTTTTAGACTCGTTAAGATCAGAATTATAGATTGCCATTTAAAAATGGCCATGCCAGCAAATTTAATTTTTTGCCAAAAATGACCATGATCCGACATCAAATACCCGAGTTATGAGCATTCAAAGATGACCATGTAATATTTTCAGCATTAACAAAAAAATAAGATTTTTGGAGCTTCATAACTTGCATATCTCGGCCAAAATAAGTCCGATCTTTGAGTGGTATACCTTTTTAGACTCGTTAAGATCAGAATTATAGATTGCCATTTAAAAATGGCCATGCCAGACAAATTTCAATTTTTTGCCAAAAATGACCATGATCCGACATCAAATACCCGAGTTATGAGCATTCAAAGATGACCATGTAATATTTTCAGCATTAACAAAAAAATAAGATTTTTGGAGCTTCATAACTTGCATATCTCGGCCAAAATAAGTCCGATCTTTGAGTGGTATACCTTTTTAGACTCGTTAAGATCAGAATTATAGATTGCCATTTAAAAATGGCCATGCCAGCAAATTTCATTTTTTGCCAAAAATGACCATGATCCGACATCAAATACCCGAGTTATGAGCATTCAAAGATGACCATGTAATATTTTCAGCATTAACAAAAAAATAAGATTTTTGGAGCTTCATAACTTGCATATCTCGGCCAAAATAAGTCCGATCTTTGAGTGGTATACCTTTTTAGACTCGTTAAGATCAGAATTATAGATTGCCATTTAAAAATGGCCATGCCAGCAAATTTAATTTTTTGCCAAAAATGACCATGATCCGACATCAAATACCCGAGTTATGAGCATTCAAAGATGACCATGTAATATTTTCAGCATTAACAAAAAAATAAGATTTTTGGAGCTTCATAACTTGCATATCTCGGCCAAAATAAGTCCGATCTTTGAGTGGTATACCTTTTTAGACTCGTTAAGATCAGAATTATAGATTGCCATTTAAAAATGGCCATGCCAGCAAATTTAATTTTTTGCCAAAAATGACCATGATCCGACATCAAATACCCGAGTTATGAGCATTCAAAGATGACCATGTAAAATTTTCAGCATTAACAAAAAAATAAGATTTTTGGAGCTTCATAACTTGCATATCTCGGCCAAAATAAGTCCGATCTTTGAGTGGTATACCTTTTTAGACTCGTTAAGATCAGAATTATAGATTGCCATTTAAAAATGGCCATGCCAGCAAATTTAATTTTTTGCCAAAAATGACCATGATCCGACATCAAATACCCGAGTTATGAGCATTCAAAGATGACCATGTAATATTTTCAGCATTAACAAAAAAATAAGATTTTTGGAGCTTCATAACTTGCATATCTCGGCCAAAATAAGTCCGATCTTTGAGTGGTATACCTTTTTAGACTCGTTAAGATCAGAATTATAGATTGCCATTTAAAAATGGCCATGCCAGCAAATTTCATTTTTTGCCAAAAATGACCATGATCCGACATCAAATACCCGAGTTATGAGCATTCAAAGATGACCATGTAATATTTTCAGCATTAACAAAAAAATAAGATTTTTGGAGCTTCATAACTTGCATATCTCGGCCAAAATAAGTCCGATCTTTGAGTGGTATACCTTTTTAGACTCGTTAAGATCAGAATTATAGATTGCCATTTAAAAATGGCCATGCCAGAAATTTAATTTTTTGCCAAAAATGACCATGATCCGACATCAAATACCCGAGTTATGAGCATTCAAAGATGACCATGTAATATTTTCAGCATTAACAAAAAATTAAGATTTTTGAAGCTTCATAACTTGCATATCTCGGCCAAAATAAGTCCGATCTTTGAGTGGTATACCTTTTTAGACTCGTTAAGATCAGAATTATAGATTGCCATTTAAAAATGGCCATGCCAGCAAATTTCATTTTTTGCCAAAAATGACCATGATCCGACATCAAATACCCGAGTTATGAGCATTCAAAGATGACCATGTAATATTTTCAGCATTAACAAAAAAATAAGATTTTTGGAGCTTCATAACTTGCATATCTCGGCCAAAATAAGTCCGATCTTTGAGTGGTATACCTTTTTAGACTCGTTAAGATCAGAATTATAGATTGCCATTTAAAAATGGCCATGCCATAAAATCTAATTTTTTGCCAAAAATGACCATGATCCGACATCAAATACCCGAGTTATGAGCATTCAAAGATGACCATGTAATATTTTCAGCATTAACAAAAAAATAAGATTTTTGGAGCTTCATAACTTGCATATCTCGGCCAAAATAAGTCCGATCTTTGAGTGGTGTACCTGTTTAGACTCGTTAAGATCAGAATAATGGATTGCTATTTAAAAATGGCCATGCCAGCAAATTTCATTTTTTGCCAAAAATGACCATGATCCGACATCAAATACCCGAGTTATGAGCATTCAAAGATGACCATGTAATATTTTCAGCATTAACAAAAAAATAAGATTTTTGGAGCTTCATAATTTGCATATCTCGGCCAAAATAAGTCCGATCTTTGAGTGGTATACCTTTTTAGAATCGTTAAGATCAGAATTATAGATTGCCATTTAAAAATGGCCATGCCAGCAAATTTAATTTTTTGCCAAAAATGACCGTGATCCGACATCAAATACCCGAGTTATGAGCATTCAAAGATGACCATGTAAAATTTTTAGCATTAACAAAAATAAAAGATTTTTGGAGCTTCATAACTTGCATATCTCGGCCAAACTTAGTCCGATCTTTGAGTGGTATACCTTTTTAGACTCGTTAAGGTCAGAATTATAGATTGCCATTTAAAAATGGCCATGCCAGAAAATTAAAAAAATTAGATTTAATTTTTTGCCAAAAATGACCATGATCCGACATCAAATACCCGAGTAATGAGCATTCAAAGATGACCATGTAATATTTTCAGCATTAACAAAAAAATAAGATTTTTGGAGCTTCATAACTTCATAATTTCAGCATTAACAAAAAAATAAGATTTTTGGAGCTTCATAACTTGCATATCTCGGCCAAAATAAGTCCGATCTTTGAGTGGTATACCTTTTTAGACTCGTTAAGATCAGAATTATAGATTGCCATTTAAAAATGGCCATGCCATTAAATCTAATTTTTTGCCAAAAATGACCATGATCCGACATCAAATACCCGAGTTATGAGCATTCAAAGATGACCATGTAATATTTTCAGCATTAACAAAAAAATAAGATTTTTGGAGCTTCATAACTTGCATATCTCGGCCAAAATAAGTCCGATCTTTGAGTGGTGTACCTGTTTAGACTCGTTAAGATCAGAATAATGGATTGCTATTTAAAAATGGCCATGCCAGCAAATTTAATTTTTTGCCAAAAATGATCATGATCCGACATCAAATACCCGAGTTATGAGCATTCAAAGATGACCATGTAATATTTTCAGCATTAACAAAAAAATAAGATTTTTGGAGCTTCATAATTTGCATATCTCGGCCAAAATAAGTCGGATCTTTGAGTGGTATACCTTTTTAGAATCGTTAAGATCAGAATTATAGATTGCCATTTAAAAATGGCCATGCCAGCAAATTTAATTTTTTGCCAAAAATGACCGTGATCCGACATCAAATACCCGAGTTATGAGCATTCAAAGATGACCATGTAAAATTTTTAGCATTAACAAAAATAAAAGATTTTTGGAGCTTCATAACTTGCATATCTCGGCCAAACTTAGTCCGATCTTTGAGTGGTATACCTTTTTAGACTCGTTAAGGTCAGAATTATAGATTGCCATTTAAAAATGGCCATGCCAGAAAATTTAATTTTTTGCCAAAAATGACCATGATCCGACATCAAATACCCGAGTAATGAGCATTCAAAGATGACCATGTAATATTTTCAGCATTAACAAAAAAATAAGATTTTTGGAGCTTCATAACTTGCATATCTCGGCCAAAATAAGTCCGATCTTTGAGTGGTGTACCTGTTTAGACTCGTTAAGATCAGAATAATGGATTGCTATTTAAAAATGGCCATGCCAGCAAATTTCATTTTTTGCCAAAAATGACCATGATCCGACATCAAATACCCGAGTTATGAGCATTCAAAGATGACCATGTAATATTTTCAGCATTAACAAAAAAATAAGATTTTTGGAGCTTCATAATTTGCATATCTCGGCCAAAATAAGTCCGATCTTTGAGTGGTATACCTTTTTAGACTCGTTAAGGTCAGAATTATAGATTGGCATTTAAAAATGGCCATGCCAGAAAATTTAATTTTTTGCCAAAAATGACCATGATCCGACATCAAATACCCGAGTAATGAGCATTCAAAGATGACCATGTAATATTTTCAGCATTAACAAAAAAATAAGATTTTTGGAGCTTCATAACTTGCATATCTCGGCCAAAATAAGTCCGATCTTTGAGTGGTATACCTTTTTAGGCTCGTTAAGATCAGAATTATAGATTGCCATTTAAAAATGGCCATGCCAGCAAATTTAATTTTTTGCCAAAAATGACCATGATCCGACATCAAATACCCGAGTTATGAGCATTCAAAGATGACCATGTAATATTTTCAGCATTAACAAAAAAATAAGATTTTTGGAGCTTCATAACTTGCATATCTCGGCCAAAATAAGTCCGATCTTTGAGTGGTATACCTTTTTAGACTCGTTAAGATCAGAATTATAGATTGCCATTTAAAAATGGCCATGCCAGCAAATTTCATTTTTTGCCAAAAATGACCATGATCCGACATCAAATACCCGAGTTATGAGCATTCAAAGATGACCATGTAATATTTTCAGCATTAACAAAAAAATAAGATTTTTGGAGCTTCATAACTTGCATATCTCGGCCAAAATAAGTCCGATCTTTGAGTGGTATACCTTTTTAGACTCGTTAAGATCAGAATTATAGATTGCCATTTAAAAATGGCCATGCCAGAAAATTTAATTTTTTGCCAAAAATGACCATGATCCGACATCAAATACCCGAGTTATGAGCATTCAAAGATGACCATGTAATATTTTCAGCATTAACAAAAAATTAGATTTTTGGAGCTTCATAACTTGCATATCTCGGCCAAAATAAGTCCGATCTTTGAGTGGTATACCTTTTTAGACTCGTTAAGATCAGAATTATAGATTGCCATTTAAAAATGGCCATGCCAGCAAATTTCATTTTTTGCCAAAAATGACCATGATCCGACATCAAATACCCGAGTTATGAGCATTCAAAGATGACCATGTAATATTTTCAGCATTAACAAAAAAATAAGATTTTTGGAGCTTCATAATTTGCATATCTCGGCCAAAATAAGTCCGATCTTTGAGTGGTATACCTTTTTAGAATCGTTAAGATCAGAATTATAGATTGCCATTTAAAAATGGCCATGCCAGCAAATTTAATTTTTTGCCAAAAATGACCATGATCCGACATCAAATACCCGAGTTATGAGCATTCAAAGATGACCATGTAATATTTTCAGCATTAACAAAAATAATAAGATTTTTGGAGCTTCATAACTTGCATATCTCGGCCAAAATAAGTCCGATCTTTGAGTGGTATACCTTTTTAGACTCGTTAAGGTCAGAATTATAGATTGCCATTTAAAAATGGCCATGCCAGCAAATTTAATTTTTTGCCAAAAATGACCATGATCCGACATCAAATACCCGAGTTATGAGCATTCAAAGATGACCATGTAATATTTTCAGCATTAACAAAAAAATAAGATTTTTGGAGCTTCATAACTTGCATATCTCGGCCAAAATAAGTCCGATCTTTGAGTGGTATACCTTTTTAGACTCGTTAAGATCAGAATTATAGATTGCCATTTAAAAATGGCCATGCCAGCAAATTTAATTTTTTGCCAAAAATGACCATGATCCGACATCAAATACCCGAGTTATGAGCATTCAAAGATGACCATGTAATATTTTCAGCATTAACAAAAAAATAAGATTTTTGGAGCTTCATAACTTGCATATCTCGGCCAAAATAAGTCCGATCTTTGAGTGGTATACCTTTTTAGACTCGTTAAGATCAGAATTATAGATTGCCATTTAAAAATGGCCATGCCAGCAAATTTAATTTTTTGCCAAAAATGACCATGATCCGACATCAAATACCCGAGTTATGAGCATTCAAAGATGACCATGTAATATTTTCAGCATTAACAAAAAAATAAGATTTTTGGAGCTTCATAACTTGCATATCTCGGCCAAAATAAGTCCGATCTTTGAGTGGTATACCTTTTTAGACTCGTTAAGATCAGAATTATAGATTGCCATTTAAAAATGGCCATGCCAGCAAATTTCATTTTTTGCCAAAAATGACCATGATCCGACATCAAATACCCGAGTTATGAGCATTCAAAGATGACCATGTAATATTTTTAGCATTAACAAAAAAATAAGATTTTTGGAGCTTCATAACTTGCATATCTCGGCCAAAATAAGTCCGATCTTTGAGTGGTATACCTTTTTAGACTCGTTAAGATCAGAATTATAGATTGCCATTTAAAAATGGCCATGCCAGAAAATTAAAAAAATTAGATTTAATTTTTTGCCAAAAATGACCATGATCCGACATCAAATACCCGAGTAATGAGCATTCAAAGATGACCATGTAATATTTTCAGCATTAACAAAAAAATAAGATTTTTGGAGCTTCATAACTTGCATATCTCGGCCAAAATAAGTCCGATCTTTGAGTGGTATACCTTTTTAGACTCGTTAAGATCAGAATTATAGATTGCCATTTAAAAATGGCCATGCCAGCAAATTTCATTTTTTGCCAAAAATGACCATGATCCGACATCAAATACCCGAGTTATGAGCATTCAAAGATGACCATGTAATATTTTCAGCATTAACAAAAAAATAAGATTTTTGGAGCTTCATAACTTGCATATCTCGGCCAAAATAAGTCCGATCTTTGAGTGGTATACCTTTTTAGACTCGTTAAGATCAGAATTATAGATTGCCATTTAAAAATGGCCATGCCAGAAAATTTAAAAAATTAGATTTAATTTTTTGCCAAAAATGACCATGATCCGACATCAAATACCCGAGTTATGAGCATTCAAAGATGACCATGTAATATTTTCAGCATTAACAAAAAAATAAGATTTTTGGAGCTTCATAACTTGCATATCTCGGCCAAAATAAGTCCGATCTTTGAGTGGTATACCTTTTTAGACTCGTTAAGATCAGAATTATAGATTGCCATTTAAAAATGGCCATGCCAGCAAATTTAATTTTTTGCCAAAAATGACCATGATCCGACATCAAATACCCGAGTTATGAGCATTCAAAAATGACCATGTAATATTTTCAGCATTAACAAAAAAATAAGATTTTTGGAGCTTCATAACTTGCATATCTCGGCCAAAATAAGTCCGATCTTTGAGTGGTATACCTTTTTAGACTCGTTAAGATCAGAATTATAGATTGCCATTTAAAAATGGCCATGCCAGCAAATTTCATTTTTTGCCAAAAATGACCATGATCCGACATCAAATACCCGAGTTATGAGCATTCAAAGATGACCATGTAATATTTTCAGCATTAACAAAAAAATAAGATTTTTGGAGCTTCATAACTTGCATATCTCGGCCAAAATAAGTCCGATCTTTGAGTGGTATACCTTTTTAGACGCGTTAAGATCAGAATTAATTAGATTGCCATTTTAAAAATGACCATGCTCAAATGACCATGTAAATTTTAGCATAAAAAAAATTAGATTTTTGGAGCTTCATAACTTGCATATCTCGGCTAAAATAAGTCCGATCTTTGAGTGGTATACCTTTTTAGACTCGTTAAGATCATAATTATAGATTGCCATTTAAAAATGGCCATGCCAGCAAATTTCATTTTTTGCCAAAAATGACCATGATCCGACATCAAATACCCGAGTTATGAGCATTCAAAGATGACCATGTAATATTTTCAGCATTAACAAAAAAAATAAGATTTTTGGAGCTTCATAACTTGCATATCTCGGCCAAAATAAGTCCGATCTTTGAGTGGTATACCTTTTTAGACTCGTGTAAGATCAGAATTATAGATTGCCATTTAAAAATGGCCATGCCAGCAAATTTCATTTTTTGCCAAAAATGACCATGATCCGACATCAAATACCCGAGTTATGAGCATTCAAAGATGACCATGTAATATTTTCAGCATTAACAAAAAAATAAGATTTTTGGAGCTTCATAACTTGCATATCTCGGCCAAAATAAGTCCGATCTTTGAGTGGTATACCTTTTTAGACTCGTTAAGATCAGAATTATAGATTGCCATTTAAAAATGGCCATGCCAGAAAATTTCATTTTTTGCCAAAAATGACCATGATCCGACATCAAATACCCGAGTTATGAGCATTCAAAGATGACCATGTAATATTTTCAGCATTAACAAAAAAATAAGATTTTTGGAGCTTCATAACTTGCATATCTCGGCCAAAATAAGTCCGATCTTTGAGTGGTATACCTTTTTAGACTCGTTAAGATCAGAATTATAGATTGCCATTTAAAAATGGCCATGCCAGCAAATTTAATTTTTTGCCAAAAATGACCATGATCCGACATCAAATACCCGAGTTATGAGCATTCAAAGATGACCATGTAATATTTTCAGCATTAACAAAAAAATAAGATTTTTGGAGCTTCATAACTTGCATATCTCGGCCAAAATAAGTCCGATCTTTGAGTGGTATACCTTTTTAGACTCGTTAAGATCAGAATTATAGATTGCCATTTAAAAATGGCCATGCCAGCAAATTTAATTTTTTGCCAAAAATGACCATGATCCGACATCAAATACCCGAGTTATGAGCATTCAAAGATGACCATGTAATATTTTCAGCATTAACAAAAAAATAAGATTTTTGGAGCTTCATAACTTGCATATCTCGGCCAAAATAAGTCCGATCTTTGAGTGGTATACCTTTTTAGACTCGTTAAGATCAGAATTATAGATTGCCATTTAAAAATGGCCATGCCAGCAAATTTAATTTTTTGCCAAAAATGACCATGATCCGACATCAAATACCCGAGTTATGAGCATTCAAAGATGACCATGTAATATTTTCAGCATTAACAAAAAAATAAGATTTTTGGAGCTTCATAACTTGCATATCTCGGCCAAAATAAGTCCGATCTTTGAGTGGTATACCTTTTTAGACTCGTTAAGATCAGAATTATAGATTGCCATTTAAAAATGGCCATGCCAGCTTATTTCATTTTTTGCCAAAAATGACCATGATCCGACATCAAATACCCGAGTTATGAGCATTCAAAAATGACCATGTAATATTTTCAGCATTAACAAAAAAATAAGATTTTTGGAGCTTCATAACTTGCATATCTCGGCCAAAATAAGTCCGATCTTTGAGTGGTATACCTTTTTAGACTCGTTAAGATCAGAATTATAGATTGCCATTTAAAAATGGCCATGCCAGCAAATTTAATTTTTTGCCAAAAATGACCATGATCCGACATCAAATACCCGAGTTATGAGCATTCAAAGATGACCATGTAATATTTTCAGCATTAACAAAAATATAAGATTTTTGGAGCTTCATAACTTGCATATCTCGGCCAAAATAAGTCCGATCTTTGAGTGGTATACCTTTTTAGACTCGTTAAGATCAGAATTATAGATTGCCATTTAAAAATGGCCATGCCAGCAAATTTAATTTTTTGCCAAAAATGACCATGATCCGACATCAAATACCCGAGTTATGAGCATTCAAAGATGACCATGTAATATTTTCAGCATTAACAAAAAAATAAGATTTTTGGAGCTTCATAACTTGCATATCTCGGCCAAAATAAGTCCGATCTTTGAGTGGTATACCTTTTTAGACTCGTTAAGATCAGAATTATAGATTGCCATTTAAAAATGGCCATGCCAGCAAATTTCATTTTTTGCCAAAAATGACCATGATCCGACATCAAATACCCGAGTAATGAGCATTCAAAGATGACCATGTAATATTTTCAGCATTAACAAAAAAATAAGATTTTTGGAGCTTCATAACTTGCATATCTCGGCCAAAATAAGTCCGATCTTTGAGTGGTATACCTTTTTAGACTCGTTAAGATCAGAATTATAGATTGCCATTTAAAAATGGCCATGCCAGCAAATATAAAATAATTTAATTTTTTGCCAAAAATGACCATGATCCGACATCAAATACCCGAGTTATGAGCATTCAAAGATGACCATGTAATATTTTCAGCATTAACAAAAAAATAAGATTTTTGGAGCTTCATAACTTGCATATCTCGGCCAAAATAAGTCCGATCTTTGAGTGGTATACCTTTTTAGACTCGTTAAGATCAGAATTATAGATTGCCATTTAAAAATGGCCATGCCAGCAAATTTCAATTTTTTGCCAAAAATGACCATGATCCGACATCAAATACCCGAGTAATGAGCATTCAAAGATGACCATGTAATATTTTCAGCATTAACAAAAAAATAAGATTTTTGGAGCTTCATAACTTGCATATCTCGGCCAAAATAAGTCCGATCTTTGAGTGGTATACCTTTTTAGACTCGTTAAGATCAGAATTATAGATTGCCATTTAAAAATGGCCATGCCAGCAAATTTAATTTTTTGCCAAAAATGACCATGATCCGACATCAAATACCCGAGTTATGAGCATTCAAAGATGACCATGTAATATTTTCAGCATTAACAAAAAAATAAGATTTTTGGAGCTTCATAACTTGCATATCTCGGCCAAAATAAGTCCGATCTTTGAGTGGTATACCTTTTTAGACTCGTTAAGATCAGAATTATAGATTGCCATTTAAAAATGGCCATGCCAGCAAATTTCATTTTTTGCCAAAAATGACCATGATCCGACATCAAATACCCGAGTTATGAGCATTCAAAGATGACCATGTAATATTTTCAGCATTAACAAAAAAATAAGATTTTTGGAGCTTCATAACTTGCATATCTCGGCCAAAATAAGTCCGATCTTTGAGTGGTATACCTTTTTAGACTCGTTAAGATCAGAATTATAGATTGCCATTTAAAAATGGCCATGCCAGCAAATTTAATTTTTTGCCAAAAATGACCATGATCCGACATCAAATACCCGAGTTATGAGCATTCAAAGATGACCATGTAATATTTTCAGCATTAACAAAAAGATAAGATTTTTGGAGCTTCATAACTTGCATATCTCGGCCAAAATAAGTCCGATCTTTGAGTGGTATACCTTTTTAGACTCGTTAAGATCAGAATTATAGATTGCCATTTAAAAATGGCCATGCCAGCAAATTTAATTTTTTGCCAAAAATGACCATGATCCGACATCAAATACCCGAGTTATGAGCATTCAAAGATGACCATGTAATATTTTCAGCATTAACAAAAATATAAGATTTTTGGAGCTTCATAACTTGCATATCTCGGCCAAAATAAGTCCGATCTTTGAGTGGTATACCTTTTTAGACTCGTTAAGATCAGAATTATAGATTGCCATTTAAAAATGGCCATGCCAGCAAATTTCATTTTTTGCCAAAAATGACCATGATCCGACATCAAATACCCGAGTTATGAGCATTCAAAGATGACCATGTAATATTTTCAGCATTAACAAAAAAATAAGATTTTTGGAGCTTCATAACTTGCATATCTCGGCCAAAATAAGTCCGATCTTTGAGTGGTATACCTTTTTAGACTCGTTAAGATCAGAATTATAGATTGCCATTTAAAAATGGCCATGCCAGCAAATTTCATTTTTTGCCAAAAATGACCATGATCCGACATCAAATACCCGAGTTATGAGCATTCAAAGATGACCATGTAATATTTTCAGCATTAACAAAAAAATAAGATTTTTGGAGCTTCATAACTTGCATATCTCGGCCAAAATAAGTCCGATCTTTGAGTGGTATACCTTTTTAGACTCGTTAAGATCAGAATTATAGATTGCCATTTAAAAATGGCCATGCCAGCAAATTTAATTTTTTTCCAAAAATGACAATGATCCGACATCAAATACCCGAGTTATGAGCATTCAAAGATGACCATGTAATATTTTCAGCAATAACAAAAATATAAGATTTTTGGAGCTTCATAACTTGCATATCTCGGCCAAAATAAGTCCGATCTTTGAGTGGTATACCTTTTTAGACTCGTTAAGATCAGAATTATAGATTGCCATTTAAAAATGGCCATGCCAGCAAATTTCATTTTTTGCCAAAAATGACCATGATCCGACATCAAATACCCGAGTTATGAGCATTCAAAGATGACCATGTAATATTTTCAGCATTAACAAAAAAATAAGATTTTTGGAGCTTCATAACTTGCATATCTCGGCCAAAATAAGTCCGATCTTTGAGTGGTATACCTTTTTAGACTCGTTAAGATCAGAATTATAGATTGCCATTTAAAAATGGCCATGCCAGCTTATTTCATTTTTTGCCAAAAATGACCATGATCCGACATCAAATACCCGAGTTATGAGCATTCAAAGATGACCATGTAATATTTTCAGCATTAACAAAAAAATAAGATTTTTAGAGCTTCATAACTTGCATATCTCGGCCAAAATAAGTCCGATCTTTGAGTGGTATACCTTTTTAGACTCGTTAAGATCAGAATTATAGATTGCCATTTAAAAATGGCCATGCCAGAAAATATAAAAAATTAGATTTAATTTTTTGCCAAAAATGACCATGATCCGACATCAAATACCCGAGTAATGAGCATTCAAAGATGACCATGTAATATTTTCAGCATTAACAAAAAAATAAGATTTTTGGAGCTTCATAACTTGCATATCTCGGCCAAAATAAGTCCGATCTTTGAGTGGTATACCTTTTTAGACTCGTTAAGATCAGAATTATAGATTGCCATTTAAAAATGGCCATGCCAGCAAATTTAATTTTTTGCCAAAAATGACCATGATCCGACATCAAATACCCGAGTTATGAGCATTCAAAGATGACCATGTAATATTTTCAGCATTAACAAAAAAATAAGATTTTTGGAGCTTCATAACTTGCATATCTCGGCCAAAATAAGTCCGATCTTTGAGTGGTATACCTTTTTAGACTCGTTAAGATCAGAATTATAGATTGCCATTTAAAAATGGCCATGCCAGCAAATTTCATTTTTTGCCAAAAATGACCATGATCCGACATCAAATACCCGAGTTATGAGCATTCAAAGATGACCATGTAATATTTTCAGCATTAACAAAAAAATAAGATTTTTGGAGCTTCATAACTTGCATATCTCGGCCAAAATAAGTCCGATCTTTGAGTGGTATACCTTTTTAGACTCGTTAAGATCAGAATTATAGATTGCCATTTAAAAATGGCCATGCCAGAAAATTTTAAAAATTAGATTTTTGGAGCTTCATAACTTGCATATCTTCGCTAAAATAAGTCCGATCTTTGAGTGGTATACCTTTTTAGACTCGTTAAGATCATAATTATAGATTGCCATTTAAAAATGGCCATGCCAGCAAATTTCATTTTTTGCCAAAAATGACCATGATCCGACATCAAATACCCGAGTTATGAGCATTCAAAGATGACAATGTAATATTTTCAGCATTAACAAAAAAAATAAGATTTTTGGAGCTTTGAGTGGTATACCTTTTTAGACTCGTGTACATCAGAATTATAGATTGCCATTTAAAAATGGCCATGCCAGCAAATTTCAATTTTTGCCAAAAATAACCATGATCCGACATCAAATACCCGAGTAATGAGCATTCAAAGATGACCATGTAATATTTTCAGCATTAACAAAAATATAAGATTTTTGGAGCTTCATAACTTGCATATCTCGGCCAAAATAAGTCCGATCTTTGAGTGGTATACCTTTTTAGACTCGTTAAGATCAGAATTATAGATTGCCATTTTAAAATGGCCATGCCAGAAAATTTCATTTTTTGCCAAAAATGACCATGATCCGACATCAAATACCCGAGTTATGAGCATTCAAAGATGACCATGTAATATTTTCAGCATTAACAAAAAAATAAGATTTTTGGAGCTTCATAACTTGCATATCTCGGCCAAAATAAGTCCGATCTTTGAGTGGTATACCTTTTTAGACTCGTTAAGATCAGAATTATAGATTGCCATTTAAAAATGGCCATGCCAGCAAATTTCATTTTTTGCCAAAAATGACCATGATCCGACATCAAATACCCGAGTTATGAGCATTCAAAGATGACAATGTAATATTTTCAGCATTAACAAAAAAATAAGATTTTTGGAGCTTCATAACTTGCATATCTCGGCCAAAATAAGTCCGATCTTTGAGTGGTATACCTTTTTAGACTCGTTAAAATCAGAATTATAGATTGCCATTTAAAAATGGCCATGCCAGCAAATTTAATTTTTTGCCAAAAATGACCATGATCCGACATCAAATACCCGAGTTATGAGCATTCAAAGATGACCATGTAATATTTTCAGCATTAACAAAAAAATAAGATTTTTGGAGCTTCATAACTTGCATATCTCGGCCAAAATAAGTCCGATCTTTGAGTGGTATACCTTTTTAGACTCGTTAAGATCAGAATTATAGATTGCCATTTAAAAATGGCCATGCCAGCAAATTTCATTTTTTGCCAAAAATGACCATGATCCGACATCAAATACCCGAGTTATGAGCATTCAAAGATGACCATGTAATATTTTCAGCATTAACAAAAAAAATAAGATTTTTGGAGCTTCATAACTTGCATATCTCGGCCAAAATAAGTCCGATCTTTGAGTGGTATACCTTTTTAGACTCGTTAAGATCAGAATTATAGATTGCCATTTAAAAATGGCCATGCCAGCAAATTTCATTTTTTGCCAAAAATGACCATGATCCGACATCAAATACCCGAGTTATGAGCATTCAAAGATGACCATGTAATATTTTCAGCATTAACAAAAATATAAGATTTTTGGAGCTTAATAACTTGCATATCTTGGCCAAAATAAGTCCGATCTTTGAGTGGTATACCTTTTTAGACGCGTTAAGATCAGAATTATAGATTGCCTTTTAAAAATGGCCATGCCAGAAAATTTTAAAAATTAGATTTTTGGAGCTTCATAACTTGCATATCTCGGCTAAAATAAGTCCGATCTTTGAGTGGTATACCTTTTTAGACTCGTTAAGATCATAATTATAGATTGCCATTTAAAAATGGCCATGCCAGCAAATTTCATTTTTTGCCAAAAATGACCATGATCCGACATCAAATACCCGAGTTATGAGCATTCAAAGATGACAATGTAATATTTTCAGCATTAACAAAAAAATAAGATTTTTGGAGCTTTGAGTGGTATACCTTTTTAGACTCGTGTACATCAGAATTATAGATTGCCATTTAAAAATGGCCATGCCAGCAAATTTCAATTTTTGCCAAAACTAACCATGATCCGACATCAAATACCCGAGTAATGAGCATTCAAAGATGACCAAGTAATATTTTCAGCATTAACAAAAATATAAGATTTTTGGAGCTTCATAACTTGCATATCTCGGCCAAAATAAGTCCGATCTTTGAGTGGTATACCTTTTTAGACTCGTTAAGATCAGAATTATAGATTGCCATTTTAAAATGGCCATGCCAGCAAATTTCATTTTTTGCCAAAAATGACCATGATCCGACATCAAATACCCGAGTTATGAGCATTCAAAGATGACCATGTAATATTTTCAGCATTAACAAAAATATAAGATTTTTGGAGCTTCATAACTTGCATATCTTGGCCAAAATAAGTCCGATCTTTGAGTGGTATACCTTTTTAGACGCGTTAAGATCAGAATTATAGATTGCCTTTTAAAAATGGCCATGCCAGAAAATTTTAAAAATTAGATTTTTGGAGCTTCATAACTTGCATATCTCGGCTAAAATAAGTCCGATCTTTGAGTGGTATACCTTTTTAGACTCGTTAAGATCAGAATTATAGATTGCCATTTAAAAATGGCCATGCCAGCAAATTTCATTTTTTGCCAAAAATGACCATGATCCGACATCAAATACCCGAGTAATGAGCATTCAAAGATGACAATGTAATATTTTCAGCATTAACAAAAAAAATAAGATTTTTGGAGCTTTGAGTGGTATACCTTTTTAGACTCGTGTACATCAGAATTATAGATTGCCATTTAAAAATGGCCATGCCAGCAAATTTCAATTTTTGCCAAAATTAACCATGATCCGACATCAAATACCCGAGTTATGAGCATTCAAAGATGACCAAGTAATATTTTCAGCATTAACAAAAATATAAGATTTTTGGAGCTTCATAACTTGCATATCTCGGCCAAAATAAGTCCGATCTTTGAGTGGTATACCTTTTTAGACTCGTTAAGATCAGAATTATAGATTGCCATTTTAAAATGGCCATGCCAGAAAATTTCATTTTTTGCCAAAAATGACCATGATCCGACATCAAATACCCGAGTTATGAGCATTCAAAGATGACCATGTAATATTTTCAGCATTAACAAAAAAATAAGATTTTTGGAGCTTCATAACTTGCATATCTCGGCCAAAATAAGTCCGATCTTTGAGTGGTATACCTTTTTAGACTCGTTAAGATCAGAATTATAGATTGCCATTTAAAAATGGCCATGCCAGCAAATTTCATTTTTTGCCAAAAATGACCATGATCCGACATCAAATACCCGAGTTATGAGCATTCAAAGATGACCATGTAATATTTTCAGCATTAACAAAAAAATAAGATTTTTGGAGCTTCATAACTTGCATATCTCGGCCAAAATAAATCCGAACTTTGAGTGGTATACCTTTTTAGACTCGTTAAAATCAGAATTATAGATTGCCATTTAAAAATGGCCATGCCAGCAAATTTAATTTTTTGCCAAAAATTACCATGATCCGACATCAAATACCCGAGTTATGAGCATTCAAAGATGACCATGTAATATTTTCAGCATTAACAAAAAAATAAGATTTTTGGAGCTTCATAACTTGCATATCTCGTCCAAAATAAGTCTGATCTTTGAGTGGTATACCTTTTTAGACTCGTTAAGATCAGAATTATAGATTGCCATTTAAAAATGGCCATGCCAGCTTATTTCAATTTTTGCCAAAAATGACCATGATCCGACATCAAATACCCGAGTTATGAGCATTCAAAAATGACCATGTAATATTTTCAGCATTAACAAAAAAATAAGATTTTTGGAGCTTCATAACTTGCATATCTCGGCCAAAATAAGTCCGATCTTTGAGTGGTATACCTTTTTAGACTCGTTAAGATCAGAATTATAGATTGCCATTTAAAAATGGCCATGCCAGCAAATTTAATTTTTTGCCTAAAATGACAATGATCCGACATCAAATACCCGAGTTATGAGCATTCAAAGATGACCATGTAATATTTTCAGCAATATCAAAAATATAAGATTTTTGGAGCTTCATAACTTGCATATCTCGGCCAAAATAAATCCGAACTTTGAGTGGTATACCTTTTTAGACTCGTTAAGATCAGAATTATAGATTGCCATTTAAAAATGGCCATGCCAGCAAATTTAATTTTTTGCCAAAAATGACCATGATCCGACATCAAATACCCGAGTTATGAGCATTCAAAGATGACCATGTAATATTTTCAGCATTAACAAAAAAATAAGATTTTTGGAGCTTCATAACTTGCATATCTCGGCCAAAATAAGTCCGATCTTTGAGTGGTATACCTTTTTAGACTCGTTAAGATCAGAATTATAGATTGCCATTTAAAAATGGCCATGCCAGCAAATTTCATTTTTTGCCAAAAATGACCATGATCCGACATCAAATACCCGAGTTATGAGCATTCAAAGATGACCATGTAATATTTTCAGCATTAACAAAAAAATAAGATTTTTGGAGCTTCATAACTTGCATATCTCGGCCAAAATAAGTCCGATCTTTGAGTGGTATACCTTTTTAGACTCGTTAAGATCAGAATTATAGATTGCCATTTAAAAATGGCCATGCCAGCAAATTTCATTTTTTGCCAAAAATGACCATGATCCGACATCAAATACCCGAGTTATGAGCATTCAAAGATGACCATGTAATATTTTCAGCATTAACAAAAAAATAAGATTTTTGGAGCTTCATAACTTGCATATCTCGGCCAAAATAAGTCCGATCTTTGAGTGGTATACCTTTTTAGACTCGTTAAGATCAGAATTATAGATTGCCATTTAAAAATGGCCATGCCAGCAAATTTCATTTTTTGCCAAAAATGACCATGATCCGACATCAAATACCCGAGTTATGAGCATTCAAAGATGACCATGTAATATTTTCAGCATTAACAAAAAAATAAGATTTTTGGAGCTTCATAACTTGCATATCTCGGCCAAAATAAGTCCGATCTTTGAGTGGTATACCTTTTTAGACTCGTTAAGATCAGAATTATAGATTGCCATTTAAAAATGGCCATGCCAGCAAATTTAAAAATTGTTTAATTTTTGCCAAAAATGACCATGATCCGACATCAAATACCCGAGTTATGAGCATTCAAAGATGACCATGTAATATTTTCAGCATTAACAAAAAAATAAGATTTTTGGAGCTTCATAACTTGCATATCTCGGCCAAAATAAGTCCGATCTTTGAGTGGTATACCTTTTTAGACTCGTTAAGATCAGAATTATAGATTGCCATTTAAAAATGGCCATGCCAGCAAATTTAATTTTTTGCCAAAAATGACCATGATCCGACATCAAATACCCGAGTTATGAGCATTCAAAGATGACCATGTAATATTTTCAGCATTAACAAAAAAATAAGATTTTTGGAGCTTCATAACTTGCATATCTCGGCCAAAATAAGTCCGATCTTTGAGTGGTATACCTTTTTAGACTCGTTAAGATCAGAATTATAGATTGCCATTTAAAAATGGCCATGCCAGCAAATTTCATTTTTTGCCAAAAATGACCATGATCCGACATCAAATACCCGAGTTATGAGCATTCAAAGATGACCATGTAATATTTTCAGCATTAACAAAAAAATAAGATTTTTGGAGCTTCATAACTTGCATATCTCGGCCAAAATAAGTCCGATCTTTGAGTGGTATACCTTTTTAGACTCGTTAAGATCAGAATTATAGATTGCCATTTAAAAATGGCCATGCCAGCAAATTTCATTTTTTGCCAAAAATGACCATGATCCGACATCAAATACCCGAGTTATGAGCATTCAAAGATGACCATGTAATATTTTCAGCATTAACAAAAAAATAAGATTTTTGGAGCTTCATAACTTGCATATCTCGGCCAAAATAAGTCCGATCTTTGAGTGGTATACCTTTTTAGACTCGTTAAGATCAGAATTATAGATTGCCATTTAAAAATGGCCATGCCAGCAAATTTCATTTTTTGCCAAAAATGACCATGATCCGACATCAAATACCCGAGTTATGAGCATTCAAAGATGACCATGTAATATTTTCAGCATTAACAAAAAAATAAGATTTTTGGAGCTTCATAACTTGCATATCTCGGCCAAAATAAGTCCGATCTTTGAGTGGTATACCTTTTTAGACTCGTTAAGATCAGAATTATAGATTGCCATTTAAAAATGGCCATGCCAGAAAATTTTAAAAATTAGATTTTTGGAGCTTCATAACTTGCATATCTCGGCCAAAATAAGTCCGATCTTTGAGTGGTATACCTTTTTAGACTCGTTAAGATCAGAATTATAGATTGCCATTTAAAAATGGCCATGCCAGCAAATTTCATTTTTTGCCAAAAATGACCATGATCCGACATCAAATACCCGAGTTATGAGCATTCAAAGATGACCATGTAATATTTTCAGCATTAACAAAAAAATAAGATTTTTGAGCTTCATAACTTGCATATCTCGGCCAAAATAAGTCCGATCTTTGAGTGGTATACCTTTTTAGACTCGTTAAGATCAGAATTATAGATTGCCATTTAAAAATGGCCATGCCAGCAAATTTCATTTTTTGCCAAAAATGACCATGATCCGACATCAAATACCCGAGTTATGAGCATTCAAAGATGACCATGTAATATTTTCAGCATTAACAAAAAAATAAGATTTTTGGAGCTTCATAACTTGCATATCTCGGCCAAAATAAGTCCGATCTTTGAGTGGTATACCTTTTTAGACTCGTTAAGATCAGAATTATAGATTGCCATTTAAAAATGGCCATGCCAGCAAATTTAATTTTTTGCCAAAAATGACCATGATCCGACATCAAATACCCGAGTTATGAGCATTCAAAGATGACCATGTAATATTTTCAGCATTAACAAAAAAATAAGATTTTTGGAGCTTCATAACTTGCATATCTCGGCCAAAATAAGTCCGATCTTTGAGTGGTATACCTTTTTAGACTCGTTAAGATCAGAATTATAGATTGCCATTTAAAAATGGCCATGCCAGCAAATTTCATTTTTTGCCAAAAATGACCATGATCCGACATCAAATACCCGAGTTATGAGCATTCAAAGATGACCATGTAATATTTTCAGCATTAACAAAAAAATAAGATTTTTGGAGCTTCATAACTTGCATATCTCGGCCAAAATAAGTCCGATCTTTGAGTGGTATACCTTTTTAGACTCGTTAAGATCAGAATTATAGATTGCCATTTAAAAATGGCCATGCCAGCAAATTTCATTTTTTGCCAAAAATGACCATGATCCGACATCAAATACCCGAGTTATGAGCATTCAAAGATGACCATGTAATATTTTCAGCATTAACAAAAAAATAAGATTTTTGGAGCTTCATAACTTGCATATCTCGGCCAAAATAAGTCCGATCTTTGAGTGGTATACCTTTTTAGACTCGTTAAGATCAGAATTATAGATTGCCATTTAAAAATGGCCATGCCAGCAAATTTCATTTTTTGCCAAAAATGACCATGATCCGACATCAAATACCCGAGTTATGAGCATTCAAAGATGACCATGTAATATTTTCAGCATTAACAAAAAAATAAGATTTTTGGAGCTTCATAACTTGCATATCTCGGCCAAAATAAGTCCGATCTTTGAGTGGTATACCTTTTTAGACTCGTTAAGATCAGAATTATAGATTGCCATTTAAAAATGGCCATGCCAGCAAATTTCATTTTTTGCCAAAAATGACCATGATCCGACATCAAATACCCGAGTTATGAGCATTCAAAGATGACCATGTAATATTTTCAGCATTAACAAAAAAATAAGATTTTTGGAGCTTCATAACTTGCATATCTCGGCCAAAATAAGTCCGATCTTTGAGTGGTATACCTTTTTAGACTCGTTAAGATCAGAATTATAGATTGCCATTTAAAAATGGCCATGCCAGCAAATTTCATTTTTTGCCAAAAATGACCATGATCCGACATCAAATACCCGAGTTATGAGCATTCAAAGATGACCATGTAATATTTTCAGCATTAACAAAAAAATAAGATTTTTGGAGCTTCATAACTTGCATATCTCGGCCAAAATAAGTCCGATCTTTGAGTGGTATACCTTTTTAGACTCGTTAAGATCAGAATTATAGATTGCCATTTAAAAATGGCCATGCCAGCAAATTTCATTTTTTGCCAAAAATGACCATGATCCGACATCAAATACCCGAGTTATGAGCATTCAAAGATGACCATGTAATATTTTCAGCATTAACAAAAAAATAAGATTTTTGGAGCTTCATAACTTGCATATCTCGGCCAAAATAAGTCCGATCTTTGAGTGGTATACCTTTTTAGACTCGTTAAGATCAGAATTATAGATTGCCATTTAAAAATGGCCATGCCAGCAAATTTCATTTTTTGCCAAAAATGACCATGATCCGACATCAAATACCCGAGTTATGAGCATTCAAAGATGACCATGTAATATTTTCAGCATTAACAAAAAAATAAGATTTTTGGAGCTTCATAACTTGCATATCTCGGCCAAAATAAGTCCGATCTTTGAGTGGTATACCTTTTTAGACTCGTTAAGATCAGAATTATAGATTGCCATTTAAAAATGGCCATGCCAGCAAATTTCATTTTTTGCCAAAAATGACCATGATCCGACATCAAATACCCGAGTTATGAGCATTCAAAGATGACCATGTAATATTTTCAGCATTAACAAAAAAATAAGATTTTTGGAGCTTCATAACTTGCATATCTCGGCCAAAATAAGTCCGATCTTTGAGTGGTATACCTTTTTAGACTCGTTAAGATCAGAATTATAGATTGCCATTTAAAAATGGCCATGCCAGCAAATTTCATTTTTTGCCAAAAATGACCATGATCCGACATCAAATACCCGAGTTATGAGCATTCAAAGATGACCATGTAATATTTTCAGCATTAACAAAAAAATAAGATTTTTGGAGCTTCATAACTTGCATATCTCGGCCAAAATAAGTCCGATCTTTGAGTGGTATACCTTTTTAGACTCGTTAAGATCAGAATTATAGATTGCCATTTAAAAATGGCCATGCCAGCAAATTTCATTTTTTGCCAAAAATGACCATGATCCGACATCAAATACCCGAGTTATGAGCATTCAAAGATGACCATGTAATATTTTCAGCATTAACAAAAAAATAAGATTTTTGGAGCTTCATAACTTGCATATCTCGGCCAAAATAAGTCCGATCTTTGAGTGGTATACCTTTTTAGACTCGTTAAGATCAGAATTATAGATTGCCATTTAAAAATGGCCATGCCAGCAAATTTCATTTTTTGCCAAAAATGACCATGATCCGACATCAAATACCCGAGTTATGAGCATTCAAAGATGACCATGTAATATTTTCAGCATTAACAAAAAAATAAGATTTTTGGAGCTTCATAACTTGCATATCTCGGCCAAAATAAGTCCGATCTTTGAGTGGTATACCTTTTTAGACTCGTTAAGATCAGAATTATAGATTGCCATTTAAAAATGGCCATGCCAGCAAATTTCATTTTTTGCCAAAAATGACCATGATCCGACATCAAATACCCGAGTTATGAGCATTCAAAGATGACCATGTAATATTTTCAGCATTAACAAAAAAATAAGATTTTTGGAGCTTCATAACTTGCATATCTCGGCCAAAATAAGTCCGATCTTTGAGTGGTATACCTTTTTAGACTCGTTAAGATCAGAATTATAGATTGCCATTTAAAAATGGCCATGCCAGCAAATTTCATTTTTTGCCAAAAATGACCATGATCCGACATCAAATACCCGAGTTATGAGCATTCAAAGATGACCATGTAATATTTTCAGCATTAACAAAAAAATAAGATTTTTGGAGCTTCATAACTTGCATATCTCGGCCAAAATAAGTCCGATCTTTGAGTGGTATACCTTTTTAGACTCGTTAAGATCAGAATTATAGATTGCCATTTAAAAATGGCCATGCCAGCAAATTTCATTTTTTGCCAAAAATGACCATGATCCGACATCAAATACCCGAGTTATGAGCATTCAAAGATGACCATGTAATATTTTCAGCATTAACAAAAAAATAAGATTTTTGGAGCTTCATAACTTGCATATCTCGGCCAAAATAAGTCCGATCTTTGAGTGGTATACCTTTTTAGACTCGTTAAGATCAGAATTATAGATTGCCATTTAAAAATGGCCATGCCAGCAAATTTCATTTTTTGCCAAAAATGACCATGATCCGACATCAAATACCCGAGTTATGAGCATTCAAAGATGACCATGTAATATTTTCAGCATTAACAAAAAAATAAGATTTTTGGAGCTTCATAACTTGCATATCTCGGCCAAAATAAGTCCGATCTTTGAGTGGTATACCTTTTTAGACTCGTTAAGATCAGAATTATAGATTGCCATTTAAAAATGGCCATGCCAGCAAATTTAATTTTTTGCCAAAAATGACCATGATCCGACATCAAATACCCGAGTTATGAGCATTCAAAGATGACCATGTAATATTTTCAGCATTAACAAAAAAATAAGATTTTTGGAGCTTCATAACTTGCATATCTCGGCCAAAATAAGTCCGATCTTTGAGTGGTATACCTTTTTAGACTCGTTAAGATCAGAATTATAGATTGCCATTTAAAAATGGCCATGCCAGCAAATTTCATTTTTTGCCAAAAATGACCATGATCCGACATCAAATACCCGAGTTATGAGCATTCAAAGATGACCATGTAATATTTTCAGCATTAACAAAAAAATAAGATTTTTGGAGCTTCATAACTTGCATATCTCGGCCAAAATAAGTCCGATCTTTGAGTGGTATACCTTTTTAGACTCGTTAAGATCAGAATTATAGATTGCCATTTAAAAATGGCCATGCCAGCAAATTTCATTTTTTGCCAAAAATGACCATGATCCGACATCAAATACCCGAGTTATGAGCATTCAAAGATGACCATGTAATATTTTCAGCATTAACAAAAAAATAAGATTTTTGGAGCTTCATAACTTGCATATCTCGGCCAAAATAAGTCCGATCTTTGAGTGGTATACCTTTTTAGACTCGTTAAGATCAGAATTATAGATTGCCATTTAAAAATGGCCATGCCAGCAAATTTCATTTTTTGCCAAAAATGACCATGATCCGACATCAAATACCCGAGTTATGAGCATTCAAAGATGACCATGTAATATTTTCAGCATTAACAAAAAAATAAGATTTTTGGAGCTTCATAACTTGCATATCTCGGCCAAAATAAGTCCGATCTTTGAGTGGTATACCTTTTTAGACTCGTTAAGATCAGAATTATAGATTGCCATTTAAAAATGGCCATGCCAGAAAATTTTAAAAATAAGATTTTTGGAGCTTCATAACTTGCATATCTCGGCCAAAATAAGTCCGATCTTTGAGTGGTATACCTTTTTAGACTCGTTAAGATCAGAATTATAGATTGCCATTTAAAAATGGCCATGCCAGCAAATTTCATTTTTTGCCAAAAATGACCATGATCCGACATCAAATACCCGAGTTATGAGCATTCAAAGATGACCATGTAATATTTTCAGCATTAACAAAAAAATAAGATTTTTGGAGCTTCATAACTTGCATATCTCGGCCAAAATAAGTCCGATCTTTGAGTGGTATACCTTTTTAGACTCGTTAAGATCAGAATTATAGATTGCCATTTAAAAATGGCCATGCCAGCAAATTTCATTTTTTGCCAAAAATGACCATGATCCGACATCAAATACCCGAGTTATGAGCATTCAAAGATGACCATGTAATATTTTCAGCATTAACAAAAAAATAAGATTTTTGGAGCTTCATAACTTGCATATCTCGGCCAAAATAAGTCCGATCTTTGAGTGGTATACCTTTTTAGACTCGTTAAGATCAGAATTATAGATTGCCATTTAAAAATGGCCATGCCAGCAAATTTCATTTTTTGCCAAAAATGACCATGATCCGACATCAAATACCCGAGTTATGAGCATTCAAAGATGACCATGTAATATTTTCAGCATTAACAAAAAAATAAGATTTTTGGAGCTTCATAACTTGCATATCTCGGCCAAAATAAGTCCGATCTTTGAGTGGTATACCTTTTTAGACTCGTTAAGATCAGAATTATAGATTGCCATTTAAAAATGGCCATGCCAGCAAATTTCATTTTTTGCCAAAAATGACCATGATCCGACATCAAATACCCGAGTTATGAGCATTCAAAGATGACCATGTAATATTTTCAGCATTAACAAAAAAATAAGATTTTTGGAGCTTCATAACTTGCATATCTCGGCCAAAATAAGTCCGATCTTTGAGTGGTATACCTTTTTAGACTCGTTAAGATCAGAATTATAGATTGCCATTTAAAAATGGCCATGCCAGCAAATTTCATTTTTTGCCAAAAATGACCATGATCCGACATCAAATACCCGAGTTATGAGCATTCAAAGATGACCATGTAATATTTTCAGCATTAACAAAAAAATAAGATTTTTGGAGCTTCATAACTTGCATATCTCGGCCAAAATAAGTCCGATCTTTGAGTGGTATACCTTTTTAGACTCGTTAAGATCAGAATTATAGATTGCCATTTAAAAATGGCCATGCCAGAAAATTTTAAAAATTAGATTTTTGGAGCTTCATAACTTGCATATCTCGGCCAAAATAAGTCCGATCTTTGAGTGGTATACCTTTTTAGACTCGTTAAGATCAGAATTATAGATTGCCATTTAAAAATGGCCATGCCAGCAAATTTCATTTTTTGCCAAAAATGACCATGATCCGACATCAAATACCCGAGTTATGAGCATTCAAAGATGACCATGTAATATTTTCAGCATTAACAAAAAAATAAGATTTTTGGAGCTTCATAACTTGCATATCTCGGCCAAAATAAGTCCGATCTTTGAGTGGTATACCTTTTTAGACTCGTTAAGATCAGAATTATAGATTGCCATTTAAAAATGGCCATGCCAGCAAATTTCAATTTTTTGCCAAAAATGACCATGATCCGACATCAAATACCCGAGTTATGAGCATTCAAAGATGACCATGTAATATTTTCAGCATTAACAAAAAAATAAGATTTTTGGAGCTTCATAACTTGCATATCTCGGCCAAAATAAGTCCGATCTTTGAGTGGTATACCTTTTTAGACTCGTTAAGATCAGAATTATAGATTGCCATTTAAAAATGGCCATGCCAGCAAATTTCATTTTTTGCCAAAAATGACCATGATCCGACATCAAATACCCGAGTTATGAGCATTCAAAGATGACCATGTAATATTTTCAGCATTAACAAAAAAATAAGATTTTTGGAGCTTCATAACTTGCATATCTCGGCCAAAATAAGTCCGATCTTTGAGTGGTATACCTTTTTAGACTCGTTAAGATCAGAATTATAGATTGCCATTTTAAAAATGGCCATGCCAGCAAATTTCATTTTTTGCCAAAAATGACCATGATCCGACATCAAATACCCGAGTTATGAGCATTCAAAAATGACCATGTAATATTTTCAGCATTAACAAAAAAATAAGATTTTTGGAGCTTCATAACTTGCATATCTCGGCCAAAATAAGTCCGATCTTTGAGTGGTATACCTTTTTAGACTCGTTAAGATCAGAATTATAGATTGCCATTTAAAAATGGCCATGCCAGAAAATTTAATTTTTTGCCAAAAATGACCATGATCCGACATCAAATACCCGAGTTATGAGCATTCAAAGATGACCATGTAATATTTTCAGCATTAACAAAAAAATAAGATTTTTGGAGCTTCATAACTTGCATATCTCGGCCAAAATAAGTCCGATCTTTGAGTGGTATACCTTTTTAGACTCGTTAAGATCAGAATTATAGATTGCCATTTAAAAATGGCCATGCCAGCAAATTTAATTTTTGCCAAAAATGACCATGATCCGACATCAAATACCCGAGTTATGAGCATTCAAAGATGACCATGTAATATTTTCAGCATGAACAAAAAATAAGATTTTTGGAGCTTCATAACTTGCATATCTCGGCCAAAATAAGTCCGATCTTTGAGTGGTATACCTTTTTAGACTCGTTAAGATCAGAATTATAGATTGCCATTTAAAAATGGCCATGCCAGCAAATTTCATTTTTTGCCAAAAATGACCATGATCCGACATCAAATACCCGAGTTATGAGCATTCAAAAATGACTATGTAATATTTTTTTAGCATTAACAAAAAAATAAGATTTTTGGAGCTTTATAACTTGCATATCTCGGCCAAAATAAGTCCGATCTTTGAGTGGTATACCTTTTTAGACTCGTTAAGATCAGAATTATAGATTGCCATTTAAAAATGGCCATGCCAGCAAATTTAATTTTTTGCCAAAAATGACCATGATCCGACATCAAATACCCGAGTTATGAGCATTCAAAGATGACCATGTAATATTTTCAGCATTAACAAAAAAATAAGATTTTTGGAGCTTCATAACTTGCATATCTCGGCCAAAATAAGTCCGATCTTTGAGTGGTATACCTTTTTAGACTCGTTAAGATCAGAATTATAGATTGCCATTTAAAAATGGCCATGCCAGTTAATTTCATTTTTTGCCAAAAATGACCATGATCCGACATCAAATACCCGAGCTATGAGCATTCAAAGATGACCATGTAATATTTTCAGCATTAACAAAAAAATTAGATTTTTGGAGCTTCATAACTTGCATATCTCGGCTAAAATAAGTCCGATCTTTGAGTGGTATACCTTTTTAGACTCGTTAAGATCAGAATTATAGATTGCCATTTAAAAATGGCAATGCTAGCAAATTTCTAATTTTTGCCAAAAATGACCATGATCCGGCATCAAATACCTCGAGCTATGAGCAATCAAAGATGACCATGTAATATTTTCAGCATTAACAAAAAAAAAAGATTTTGGAGCTTCATAACTTGCATATCTCGGCCAAAATAAGTCCGATCTTTGAGTGGTATACCTTTTTAGACTCGTTAAGATCAGAATTCATAGATTGCCATTTAAAAATGGCCATGCTAGCTAATTTCATTTTTTGCCAAAAATGACCATGATTCGACATCAAATACCCGAGTTATGAGCATTCAAAAATGACCATGTAATATTTTCAGCATTAACAAAAAAATAAGATTTTTGGAGCTTCATAACTTGCATATCTTGGCCAAAATAAGTTCGATCTTTGAGTGGTATACCTTTTTAGACTCGTTAAGATCAGAATTATAGATTGCCATTTAAAAATGGCCATGCCAGCAAATTTTAATTTTTGCCCAAATGACCATGATCCGACATCAAATACCCGAGTTATGAGTATTCAAAGATGACCATGTAATATTTTCAGCATTAACAAAAAAATAAGATTTTTGGAGCTTCATAACTTGCATATCTCGGCTAAAATAAGTCCGATCTTTGAGTGGTATACCTTTTTAGACTCGTGAAGATCAGAATTATAGATTGCCATTTAAAAATGGCCATGCCAGCAAATTTCATTTTTTGCCAAAATTGACCATGATCCGACATCAACTACCCGAGTTATGAGCATTCAAAGATGACCATGTAATATTTTCAGCATTAACAAAAAAATAAGATTTTTGGAGCTTCATAACTTGCATATCTCGGCCAAAATAAGTCCGATCTTTGAGTGGTATACCTTTTTAGACTCGTTAAGATCAGATTTATAGATTACCATTATAAAATGGCCATGCCAGAAAATTTTAAAAATTAGATTTTTGGAGCTTCATAACTTGTATATCTCGGCTAAAATAAGTCCGATCTTGGAGTGGTATACCTTTAGACTCGTTAAGATCAGAATTATAGATTGCCATTTAAAATTGGCTATGCCAGGTAATTTCATTTTTTGCCAAAAATGACCATGATCCGACATCAAATACCCGAGTTATGAGCATTCAAAGATGACCATGTAATATTTTCAGCATTAACAAAAAAATAAGATTTTTGGAGCTTCATAACTTGCATATCTCGTCCAAAATAAGTCCGATCTTTGAGTGGTATACCTTTTTAGACTCGCTAAGATCAGAATTATAGATTGCCATTTAAAAATGGCCATGCCAGCAAATTTCATTTTTTGCCAAAAATGACCATGATCCGACATCAAATACCCGAGTTATGAGCATTCAAAGATGACCATGTAATATTTTCAGCATTAACAAAAAAATAAGATTTTTGGAGCTTCATAACTTGCATATCTCGGCCAAAATAAATCCGATCTTTGAGTGGTATACCTTTTTAGACTCGTTAAGATCAGAATTATAGATTGCCATTTAAAAATGGCCATGTCGGAAAATTTAATTTTTTGCCAAAAATGACCATGATCCGACATCAAATACTCGAGTTATGAGCATTCAAAGATGACCATGTAATATTTTCAGCATTAACAAAAAAATAAGATTTTTGGAGCTTCATAACTTGTATATCTCGTCCAAAATAAGTCCGATCTTTGAGTGGTATACCTTTTTAGACTCGTTAAGATCAGAATTATAGATAGCCATTTAAAAATGTCACATGCCAGCTTATATCATTTCTTTCCAAAAATGAACATGATCCGACATCAAATACCCGAGTTATGAGCATTCAAAGATGACCATGTAATATTTTCAGCATTAACAAAAAAATAAGATTTTTGGAGCTTCATAACTTGCATATCTCGGCCGAGCTAAGTCCGATCTTTGAGTGGTATACCTTTTTAGACTCGTTAAGATCAGAATTATAGATTGCCATTTAAAAATGGCCATGCCAGTATATTTCATTTTTTGCCAAAAATGGACCATGATCCGACATCAAATACCCGAGTTATGAGCATTCAAAAATGACCATGTAATATTTTCAGCATTAACAAAAAAATAAGATTTTTGGAGCTTCATAACTTGCATATCTCTGCCAAAATAAGTCCGATCTTTGAGTGGTATACCTTTTTATACTCGTTAAGATCAGAATTATAGATTGTCATTTAAAAATGGCCATGCCAGCTTATTTCAGTTTTTGCCAAAAATGACCATGATCCGTCATCAAATACCCGAGTTATGAGCATTCAAAGATGACCATGTAATATTTTCAGCATTAACAAAAAAATAAGATTTTTGGATCTTCATAACTTGCATATCTCGGCCAAAATAAGTCCGATCTTTGAGTGGTATACCTTTTTAGACTCGTTAAGATCAGAATTATAGATTGCCATTTAAAAATGGCCATGCCAGCTAATTCCTTAATTTTTTGCCAAAAATGACCATGATCCGAAATTCAAATAATTCGAGTTATGAGCATTCAAAGATAACCATGTAATATTTTCAGCATTAACAAAAAAATAAGATTTTTGGAGCTTCATAACTTGCATATCTCGGCCAAAATAAGTCCGATCTTTGAGTGGTATACCTTTCTAGACTCGTTAAGATCAAAATTATAGATTGCCATTTAAAAATGGCCATGCAGAAAATTTTTAATTTTTGCCAAAAATGGACTATGATCCGACATCAAATACCCGAGTTATGAGCATTCAAAGCTGACCATGTAATATTTTCAGCATTAACAAAAAAATAAGATTTTTGGATCCTCATAACTTGCATATCTCGGCCAAAATAAGTCCGATCTTTGAGTGGTATACCTTTTTAGACTCGTTAAGATCAAAATTATAGATTGCCATTTAAAAATGACATGTTAGCAAATTTCATTTTTTGCCAAAAATGACCATGATCCGACATCAAATACCCGAGTTATAAGCGTTCAAAAATGACCATGTAATATTTTCAGCATTAACAAAAAAATAAGATTTTTGGAGCTTCATAACTTACATATCTCGGACAAAATAAGTCCGATCTTTGAGTGGTATACCTTTTTAGACTCGTTAAGATCAGAATTATAGGTTGCCATTTAAAAATGGCCATGCCAGAAAATTTCATTTTTTGCCAAAAATGACCATGATCCGACATCAAATAATTCGGAGTTATGAGCATTCAAAAATGACCATGTAATATTTTCAGCATTAACAAAAAAAAAAGATTTTTGGAGCTTCATAACTTGCATATCTCGGCCAAAATAAGTCCGATCTTTGAGTGGTATACCTTTTTAGACTCGTTAAGATCAGAATTATAGATTGCCATTTAAAACTGGCCATGCCAGAAAATTTAATTTTTTGCCAAAAATTACCATGATCCGACATCAAATACCCGAGTTATGAGCATTCAAAGATGACCATGTAATATTTTCAGCATCAACAAAAAAATAAGATTTTTGGAGCTTCATAACTTGTCTATCTCGGCTAAAATAAGTCCGATCTTTGAGTGGTATACCTTCTGAGACTCGTTAAGATCAGAATTATAGATTGCCATTTAAAAATGGCCATGCCAGCAAATTTCATTTTTTGCCATAAATGAATTCATGATCCGACATCAAATACCTGGAGTTATGAGCATTCAAAGATGGCATTCGTGTAATATTTTCAGCATTAACAAAAAAATAAGATTTTTGGAGCTTCATAACTTGCATATCTCGGCCAAAATAAGTCTGGATCTTTGGAGGGGTATACCTTTTTAGACACGTTAAGATCAGAATTTTAGATTGTCATTTAAAAATGGCCATGCCAGCAAATTTCATTTTTTGCCAAAAATGACCATGATCCGACATCAAATACCCGAGTTATGAGCATTCAAAGATGACCATGTAATATTTTCAGCATTAACAAAAAAATTCAGATTTTTGGAGCTTCATAACTTGCATATCTCGTCCAAAATAAGTCCGATCTTTGAGTGGTATACCTTTTTAGACTCGTTAAGATCAGAATTATAGATTGCCATTTAAAAATGGCCAAGCAAGCTTATTTCATTTTTTGCCAAAAATGACCATGATCCGACATCAAATACCCGAGTTATGAGCATTCAAAAATGACCATGTAATATTTTCAGCATTAACAAAAAAATAAGATTTTTGGAGCTTCATAACTTGCATATCTCGGCTAAAATAAGTCCGATCTTTGAGTGGTATACCTTTATACTCTCGTTAAGATCAGAATTATAGATTGTCATTTAAAAATGGCCATGCCAGCAAATTTCATTTTTTGCCAAAAATGACCATGATCCGACATCAAATACCCGAGTTATGAGCATTCAAAGATGACCATGTAATATTTTCAGCATTAACAAAAAAATAAGATTTTCTGACCTTCATAACTTGCATATCTCATCTTAAATAAGTCCGATCTTTGGAGAGGTATACCTTTTTAGACTCGTTAAGATCAGAATTATAGATTGCCATTTAAAAATGGCCACGCCAGCAAATTTCATTTTTTGCCAAATATGACCATGATCCGACATCAAATACCCGAGTTATGAGCATTCAAAGATGACCATGTAATATTTGCAGCATTAACAAAAAAATAAGATTTTTGGAGCTTCATAACTTGCATATCTCGGCCAAAATAAGTCCGATCTTGGAGTGGTATACCTTTTTAGACTCGTTAAGATCAGAATTATAGATTGCCATTTAAAATGGCCATGCCAGCTTATTTCATTTTTTGCCAAAAATGACTATGATCCGACATCAAATACCCGAGTTATGAGCATTCAAAGATGACCATGTAATATTTTCAGCATTAACAAAAAAATAAGATTTTTGGAGCTTCATAACTTGCATATCTCGGCCAAAATAAGTCCGATCTTTGAGTGGTATACCTTTTTAGACTCGTTAAGATCAGAATTATAGATTGCCATTTAAAAATGGCCATGCTCAGCAAATTTCATTTTTTGCTCAAAAATGACCATGATCCGACATCAAATACCTCGAGTTATGAGCATTCAAAATGACCATGTAATATTTTCAGCATTAACAAAAAAATAAGATTTTTGGAGCTTCATAACTTGCATATCTCGGCCAAAATAAGTCCGATCTTTGAGTGGTATACCTTTTTAGACTCGTTAAGATCAGAATTATAGATTGCCATTTAAAAATGGCCATGCCAGCAAATTTCATTTTTTGCCAAAAATGACCATGATCCGACATCAAATACCCGAGTTATGAGCATTCAAAGATGACCATGTAATATTTTCAGCATTAACAAAAAAATAAGATTTTTGGAGCTTCATAACTTGCATATCTCGGCCAAAATAAGTCCGATCTTTGAGTGGTATACCTTTTTAGACTCGTTAAGATCAGAATTATAGATTGCCATTTAAAAATGGCCATGCCAGCAAATTTCATTTTTTGCCAAAATGACCATGATCCGACATCAAATACCGAGTTATGAGCATTCAAAGATGACCATGTAATATTTTCAGCATTAACAAAAAAATAAGATTTTGGAGCTTCATAACTTGCATATCTCGGCCAAAATAAGTCCGATCTTTGAGTGGTATACCTTTTTAGACTCGTTAAGATCAGAATTATAGATTGCCATTTAAAAATGGCCATGCCAGCAAATTTCATTTTTTGCCAAAAATGACCATGATCCGACATCAAATACCCGAGTTATGAGCATTCAAAGATGACCATGTAATATTTTCAGCATTAACAAAAAAATAAGATTTTTGGAGCTTCATAACTTGCATATCTCGGCCAAAATAAGTCCGATCTTTGAGTGGTATACCTTTTTAGACTCGTTAAGATCAGAATTATAGATTGCCATTTAAAAATGGCCATGCCAGCAAATTTCATTTTTTGCCAAAAATGACCATGATCCGACATCAAATACCCGAGTTATGAGCATTCAAAGATGACCATGTAATATTTTCAGCATTAACAAAAAAATAAGATTTTTGGAGCTTCATAACTTGCATATCTCGGCCAAAATAAGTCCGATCTTTGAGTGGTATACCTTTTTAGACTCGTTAAGATCAGAATTATAGATTGCCATTTAAAAATGGCCATGCCAGCAAATTTCATTTTTTGCCAAAAATGACCATGATCCGACATCAAATACCCGAGTTATGAGCATTCAAAGATGACCATGTAATATTTTCAGCATTAACAAAAAAATAAGATTTTTGGAGCTTCATAACTTGCATATCTCGGCCAAAATAAGTCCGATCTTTGAGTGGTATACCTTTTTAGACTCGTTAAGATCAGAATTATAGATTGCCATTTAAAAATGGCCATGCCAGCAAATTTCATTTTTTGCCAAAAATGACCATGATCCGACATCAAATACCCGAGTTATGAGCATTCAAAGATGACCATGTAATATTTTCAGCATTAACAAAAAAATAAGATTTTTGGAGCTTCATAACTTGCATATCTCGGCCAAAATAAGTCCGATCTTTGAGTGGTATACCTTTTTAGACTCGTTAAGATCAGAATTATAGATTGCCATTTAAAAATGGCCATGCCAGCAAATTTCATTTTTTGCCAAAAATGACCATGATCCGACATCAAATACCCGAGTTATGAGCATTCAAAGATGACCATGTAATATTTTCAGCATTAACAAAAAAATAAGATTTTTGGAGCTTCATAACTTGCATATCTCGGCCAAAATAAGTCCGATCTTTGAGTGGTATACCTTTTTAGACTCGTTAAGATCAGAATTATAGATTGCCATTTAAAAATGGCCATGCCAGCAAATTTCATTTTTTGCCAAAAATGACCATGATCCGACATCAAATACCCGAGTTATGAGCATTCAAAGATGACCATGTAATATTTTCAGCATTAACAAAAAAATAAGATTTTTGGAGCTTCATAACTTGCATATCTCGGCCAAAATAAGTCCGATCTTTGAGTGGTATACCTTTTTAGACTCGTTAAGATCAGAATTATAGATTGCCATTTAAAAATGGCCATGCCAGCAAATTTAATTTTTTGCCAAAAATGACCATGATCCGACATCAAATACCCGAGTTATGAGCATTCAAAGATGACCATGTAATATTTTCAGCATTAACAAAAAAATAAGATTTTTGGAGCTTCATAACTTGCATATCTCGGCCAAAATAAGTCCGATCTTTGAGTGGTATACCTTTTTAGACTCGTTAAGATCAGAATTATAGATTGCCATTTAAAAATGGCCATGCCAGCAAATTTCATTTTTTGCCAAAAATGACCATGATCCGACATCAAATACCCGAGTTATGAGCATTCAAAGATGACCATGTAATATTTTCAGCATTAACAAAAAAATAAGATTTTTGGAGCTTCATAACTTGCATATCTCGGCCAAAATAAGTCCGATCTTTGAGTGGTATACCTTTTTAGACTCGTTAAGATCAGAATTATAGATTGCCATTTAAAAATGGCCATGCCAGCAAATTTCATTTTTTGCCAAAAATGACCATGATCCGACATCAAATACCCGAGTTATGAGCATTCAAAGATGACCATGTAATATTTTCAGCATTAACAAAAAAATAAGATTTTTGGAGCTTCATAACTTGCATATCTCGGCCAAAATAAGTCCGATCTTTGAGTGGTATACCTTTTTAGACTCGTTAAGATCAGAATTATAGATTGCCATTTAAAAATGGCCATGCCAGCAAATTTCATTTTTTGCCAAAAATGACCATGATCCGACATCAAATACCCGAGTTATGAGCATTCAAAGATGACCATGTAATATTTTCAGCATTAACAAAAAAATAAGATTTTTGGAGCTTCATAACTTGCATATCTCGGCCAAAATAAGTCCGATCTTTGAGTGGTATACCTTTTTAGACTCGTTAAGATCAGAATTATAGATTGCCATTTAAAAATGGCCATGCCAGCAAATTTCATTTTTTGCCAAAAATGACCATGATCCGACATCAAATACCCGAGTTATGAGCATTCAAAGATGACCATGTAATATTTTCAGCATTAACAAAAAAATAAGATTTTTGGAGCTTCATAACTTGCATATCTCGGCCAAAATAAGTCCGATCTTTGAGTGGTATACCTTTTTAGACTCGTTAAGATCAGAATTATAGATTGCCATTTAAAAATGGCCATGCCAGCAAATTTCATTTTTTGCCAAAAATGACCATGATCCGACATCAAATACCCGAGTTATGAGCATTCAAAGATGACCATGTAATATTTTCAGCATTAACAAAAAAATAAGATTTTTGGAGCTTCATAACTTGCATATCTCGGCCAAAATAAGTCCGATCTTTGAGTGGTATACCTTTTTAGACTCGTTAAGATCAGAATTATAGATTGCCATTTAAAAATGGCCATGCCAGCAAATTTCATTTTTTGCCAAAATGACCATGATCCGACATCAAATACCGAGTTATGAGCATTCAAAGATGACCATGTAATATTTTCAGCATTAACAAAAAAATAAGATTTTTGGAGCTTCATAACTTGCATATCTCGGCCAAAATAAGTCCGATCTTTGAGTGGTATACCTTTTTAGACTCGTTAAGATCAGAATTATAGATTGCCATTTAAAAATGGCCATGCCAGCAAATTTCATTTTTTGCCAAAAATGACCATGATCCGACATCAAATACCCGAGTTATGAGCATTCAAAGATGACCATGTAATATTTTCAGCATTAACAAAAAAATAAGATTTTTGGAGCTTCATAACTTGCATATCTCGGCCAAAATAAGTCCGATCTTTGAGTGGTATACCTTTTTAGACTCGTTAAGATCAGAATTATAGATTGCCATTTAAAAATGGCCATGCCAGCAAATTTCATTTTTTGCCAAAAATGACCATGATCCGACATCAAATACCCGAGTTATGAGCATTCAAAGATGACCATGTAATATTTTCAGCATTAACAAAAAAATAAGATTTTTGGAGCTTCATAACTTGCATATCTCGGCCAAAATAAGTCCGATCTTTGAGTGGTATACCTTTTTAGACTCGTTAAGATCAGAATTATAGATTGCCATTTAAAAATGGCCATGCCAGCAAATTTCATTTTTTGCCAAAAATGACCATGATCCGACATCAAATACCCGAGTTATGAGCATTCAAAGATGACCATGTAATATTTTCAGCATTAACAAAAAAATAAGATTTTTGGAGCTTCATAACTTGCATATCTCGGCCAAAATAAGTCCGATCTTTGAGTGGTATACCTTTTTAGACTCGTTAAGATCAGAATTATAGATTGCCATTTAAAAATGGCCATGCCAGCAAATTTCATTTTTTGCCAAAAATGACCATGATCCGACATCAAATACCCGAGTTATGAGCATTCAAAGATGACCATGTAATATTTTCAGCATTAACAAAAAAATAAGATTTTTGGAGCTTCATAACTTGCATATCTCGGCCAAAATAAGTCCGATCTTTGAGTGGTATACCTTTTTAGACTCGTTAAGATCAGAATTATAGATTGCCATTTAAAAATGGCCATGCCAGCAAATTTCATTTTTTGCCAAAAATGACCATGATCCGACATCAAATACCCGAGTTATGAGCATTCAAAGATGACCATGTAATATTTTCAGCATTAACAAAAAAATAAGATTTTTGGAGCTTCATAACTTGCATATCTCGGCCAAAATAAGTCCGATCTTTGAGTGGTATACCTTTTTAGACTCGTTAAGATCAGAATTATAGATTGCCATTTAAAAATGGCCATGCCAGCAAATTTCATTTTTTGCCAAAAATGACCATGATCCGACATCAAATACCCGAGTTATGAGCATTCAAAGATGACCATGTAATATTTTCAGCATTAACAAAAAAATAAGATTTTTGGAGCTTCATAACTTGCATATCTCGGCCAAAATAAGTCCGATCTTTGAGTGGTATACCTTTTTAGACTCGTTAAGATCAGAATTATAGATTGCCATTTAAAAATGGCCATGCCAGTCATAAATTTCATTTTTTGCCAAAAATGACCATGATCCGACATCAAATACCCGAGTTATGAGCATTCAAAGATGACCATGTAATATTTTCAGCATTAACAAAAAAATAAGATTTTTGGAGCTTCATAACTTGCATATCTCGGCCAAAATAAGTCCGATCTTTGAGTGGTATACCTTTTTAGACTCGTTAAGATCAGAATTATAGATTGCCATTTAAAAATGGCCATGCCAGCAAATTTAATTTTTTGCCAAAAATGACCATGATCCGACATCAAATACCCGAGTTATGAGCATTCAAAGATGACCATGTAATATTTTCAGCATTAACAAAAAAATAAGATTTTGGAGCTTCATAACTTGCATATCTCGGCCAAAATAAGTCCGATCTTTGAGTGGTATACCTTTTTAGACTCGTTAAGATCAGAATTATAGATTGCCATTTAAAAATGGCCATGCCAGCAAATTTCATTTTTTGCCAAAAATGACCATGATCCGACATCAAATACCCGAGTTATGAGCATTCAAAGATGACCATGTAATATTTTCAGCATTAACAAAAAAATAAGATTTTTGGAGCTTCATAACTTGCATATCTCGGCCAAAATAAGTCCGATCTTTGAGTGGTATACCTTTTTAGACTCGTTAAGATCAGAATTATAGATTGCCATTTAAAAATGGCCATGCCAGCAAATTTAATTTTTTGCCAAAAATGACCATGATCCGACATCAAATACCCGAGTTATGAGCATTCAAAGATGACCATGTAATATTTTCAGCATTAACAAAAAAATAAGATTTTTGGAGCTTCATAACTTGCATATCTCGGCCAAAATAAGTCCGATCTTTGAGTGGTATACCTTTTTAGACTCGTTAAGATCAGAATTATAGATTGCCATTTAAAAATGGCCATGCCAGCAAATTTCATTTTTTGCCAAAAATGACCATGATCCGACATCAAATACCCGAGTTATGAGCATTCAAAGATGACCATGTAATATTTTCAGCATTAACAAAAAAATAAGATTTTTGGAGCTTCATAACTTGCATATCTCGGCCAAAATAAGTCCGATCTTTGAGTGGTATACCTTTTTAGACTCGTTAAGATCAGAATTATAGATTGCCATTTAAAAATGGCCATGCCAGCAAATTTCATTTTTTGCCAAAAATGACCATGATCCGACATCAAATACCCGAGTTATGAGCATTCAAAGATGACCATGTAATATTTTCAGCATTAACAAAAAAATAAGATTTTTGGAGCTTCATAACTTGCATATCTCGGCCAAAATAAGTCCGATCTTTGAGTGGTATACCTTTTTAGACTCGTTAAGATCAGAATTATAGATTGCCATTTAAAAATGGCCATGCCAGCAAATTTCATTTTTTGCCAAAAATGACCATGATCCGACATCAAATACCCGAGTTATGAGCATTCAAAGATGACCATGTAATATTTTCAGCATTAACAAAAAAATAAGATTTTTGGAGCTTCATAACTTGCATATCTCGGCCAAAATAAGTCCGATCTTTGAGTGGTATACCTTTTTAGACTCGTTAAGATCAGAATTATAGATTGCCATTTAAAAATGGCCATGCCAGCAAATTTCATTTTTTGCCAAAAATGACCATGATCCGACATCAAATACCCGAGTTATGAGCATTCAAAGATGACCATGTAATATTTTCAGCATTAACAAAAAAATAAGATTTTTGGAGCTTCATAACTTGCATATCTCGGCCAAAATAAGTCCGATCTTTGAGTGGTATACCTTTTTAGACTCGTTAAGATCAGAATTATAGATTGCCATTTAAAAATGGCCATGCCAGCAAATTTCATTTTTGCAAAAATGACCATGATCCGACATCAAATACCCGAGTTATGAGCATTCAAAGATGACCATGTAATATTTCAGCATTAACAAAAAAATAAGATTTTTGGAGCTTCATAACTTGCATATCTCGGCCAAAATAAGTCCGATCTTTGAGTGGTATACCTTTTTAGACTCGTTAAGATCAGAATTATAGATTGCCATTTAAAAATGGCCATGCCAGCAAATTTCATTTTTTGCCAAAAATGACCATGATCCGACATCAAATACCCGAGTTATGAGCATTCAAAGATGACCATGTAATATTTTCAGCATTAACAAAAAAATAAGATTTTTGGAGCTTCATAACTTGCATATCTCGGCCAAAATAAGTCCGATCTTTGAGTGGTATACCTTTTTAGACTCGTTAAGATCAGAATTATAGATTGCCATTTAAAAATGGCCATGCCAGCAAATTTCATTTTTTGCCAAAAATGACCATGATCCGACATCAAATACCCGAGTTATGAGCATTCAAAGATGACCATGTAATATTTTCAGCATTAACAAAAAAATAAGATTTTTGGAGCTTCATAACTTGCATATCTCGGCCAAAATAAGTCCGATCTTTGAGTGGTATACCTTTTTAGACTCGTTAAGATCAGAATTATAGATTGCCATTTAAAAATGGCCATGCCAGCAAATTTCATTTTTTGCCAAAAATGACCATGATCCGACATCAAATACCCGAGTTATGAGCATTCAAAGATGACCATGTAATATTTTCAGCATTAACAAAAAAATAAGATTTTTGGAGCTTCATAACTTGCATATCTCGGCCAAAATAAGTCCGATCTTTGAGTGGTATACCTTTTTAGACTCGTTAAGATCAGAATTATAGATTGCCATTTAAAAATGGCCATGCCAGCAAATTTCATTTTTTGCCAAAAATGACCATGATCCGACATCAAATACCCGAGTTATGAGCATTCAAAGATGACCATGTAATATTTTCAGCATTAACAAAAAAATAAGATTTTTGGAGCTTCATAACTTGCATATCTCGGCCAAAATAAGTCCGATCTTTGAGTGGTATACCTTTTTAGACTCGTTAAGATCAGAATTATAGATTGCCATTTAAAAATGGCCATGCCAGCAAATTTAATTTTTTGCCAAAAATGACCATGATCCGACATCAAATACCCGAGTTATGAGCATTCAAAGATGACCATGTAATATTTTCAGCATTAACAAAAAAATAAGATTTTTGGAGCTTCATAACTTGCATATCTCGGCCAAAATAAGTCCGATCTTTGAGTGGTATACCTTTTTAGACTCGTTAAGATCAGAATTATAGATTGCCATTTAAAAATGGCCATGCCAGCAAATTTAATTTTTTGCCAAAAATGACCATGATCCGACATCAAATACCCGAGTTATGAGCATTCAAAGATGACCATGTAATATTTTCAGCATTAACAAAAAAATAAGATTTTTGGAGCTTCATAACTTGCATATCTCGGCCAAAATAAGTCCGATCTTTGAGTGGTATACCTTTTTAGACTCGTTAAGATCAGAATTATAGATTGCCATTTAAAAATGGCCATGCCAGCAAATTTCATTTTTTGCCAAAAATGACCATGATCCGACATCAAATACCCGAGTTATGAGCATTCAAAGATGACCATGTAATATTTTCAGCATTAACAAAAAAATAAGATTTTTGGAGCTTCATAACTTGCATATCTCGGCCAAAATAAGTCCGATCTTTGAGTGGTATACCTTTTTAGACTCGTTAAGATCAGAATTATAGATTGCCATTTAAAAATGGCCATGCCAGCAAATTTCATTTTTTGCCAAAAATGACCATGATCCGACATCAAATACCCGAGTTATGAGCATTCAAAGATGACCATGTAATATTTTCAGCATTAACAAAAAAATAAGATTTTTGGAGCTTCATAACTTGCATATCTCGGCCAAAATAAGTCCGATCTTTGAGTGGTATACCTTTTTAGACTCGTTAAGATCAGAATTATAGATTGCCATTTAAAAATGGCCATGCCAGCTAATTTCATTTTTTGCCAAAAATGACCATGATCCGACATCAAATACCCGAGTTATGAGCATTCAAAGATGACCATGTAATATTTTCAGCATTAACAAAAAAATAAGATTTTTGGAGCTTCATAACTTGCATATCTCGGCCAAAATAAGTCCGATCTTTGAGTGGTATACCTTTTTAGACTCGTTAAGATCAGAATTATAGATTGCCATTTAAAAATGGCCATGCCAGCAAATTTCATTTTTTGCCAAAAATGACCATGATCCGACATCAAATACCCGAGTTATGAGCATTCAAAGATGACCATGTAATATTTTCAGCATTAACAAAAAAATAAGATTTTTGGAGCTTCATAACTTGCATATCTCGGCCAAAATAAGTCCGATCTTTGAGTGGTATACCTTTTTAGACTCGTTAAGATCAGAATTATAGATTGCCATTTAAAAATGGCCATGCCAGCAAATTTCATTTTTTGCCAAAAATGACCATGATCCGACATCAAATACCCGAGTTATGAGCATTCAAAGATGACCATGTAATATTTTCAGCATTAACAAAAAAATAAGATTTTTGGAGCTTCATAACTTGCATATCTCGGCCAAAATAAGTCCGATCTTTGAGTGGTATACCTTTTTAGACTCGTTAAGATCAGAATTATAGATTGCCATTTAAAAATGGCCATGCCAGCAAATTTAATTTTTTGCCAAAAATGACCATGATCCGACATCAAATACCCGAGTTATGAGCATTCAAAGATGACCATGTAATATTTTCAGCATTAACAAAAAAATAGATTTTGGAGCTTCATAACTTGCATATCTCGGCCAAAATAAGTCCGATCTTTGAGTGGTATACCTTTTTAGACTCGTTAAGATCAGAATTATAGATTGCCATTTAAAAATGGCCATGCCAGCAAATTTAATTTTTTGCCAAAAATGACCATGATCCGACATCAAATACCCGAGTTATGAGCATTCAAAGATGACCATGTAATATTTTCAGCATTAACAAAAAAATAAGATTTTTGGAGCTTCATAACTTGCATATCTCGGCCAAAATAAGTCCGATCTTTGAGTGGTATACCTTTTTAGACTCGTTAAGATCAGAATTATAGATTGCCATTTAAAAATGGCCATGCCAGCAAATTTCATTTTTTGCCAAAAATGACCATGATCCGACATCAAATACCCGAGTTATGAGCATTCAAAGATGACCATGTAATATTTTCAGCATTAACAAAAAAATAAGATTTTTGGAGCTTCATAACTTGCATATCTCGGCCAAAATAAGTCCGATCTTTGAGTGGTATACCTTTTTAGACTCGTTAAGATCAGAATTATAGATTGCCATTTAAAAATGGCCATGCCAGCAAATTTCATTTTTTGCCAAAAATGACCATGATCCGACATCAAATACCCGAGTTATGAGCATTCAAAGATGACCATGTAATATTTTCAGCATTAACAAAAAAATAAGATTTTTGGAGCTTCATAACTTGCATATCTCGGCCAAAATAAGTCCGATCTTTAAGTGGTATACCTTTTTAGACTCGTTAAGATCAGAATTATAGATTGCCATTTAAAAATGGCCATGCCAGCAAATTTAAGTTTTTTTTGCCAAAAATGACCATGATCCGACATCAAATACCCGAGTTATGAGCATTCAAAGATGACCATGTAATATTTTCAGCATTAACAAAAAAATAAGATTTTTGGAGCTTCATAACTTGCATATCTCGGCCAAAATAAGTCCGATCTTTGAGTGGTATACCTTTTTAGACTCGTTAAGATCAGAATTATAGATTGCCATTTAAAAATGGCCATGCCAGCAAATTTTCCCCCACCCCCCCCCACACTATTTTTCCCCTCACCAATCCCCCCCCCAAAATAAGAATTTTGGAGCTTCATAACTTGCATATCTCGGCCAAAATAAGTCCGATCTTTGAGTGGTATACCTTTTTAGACTCGTTAAGATCAGAATTATAGATTGCCATTTAAAAATGGCCATGCCAGCAAATTTCATTTTTTGCCAAAAATGACCATGATCCGACATCAAATACCCGAGTTATGAGCATTCAAAGATGACCATGTAATATTTTCAGCATTAACAAAAAAATAAGATTTTTGGAGCTTCATAACTTGCATATCTCGGCAAAACCCAAAAAATAAGATTTTTGGAGCTTCATAACTTGCATATCTCGGCCAAAATAAGTCCGATCTTTGAGTGGTATACCTTTTTAGACTCGTTAAGATCAGAATTATAGATTGCCATTTAAAAATGGCCATGCCAGCAAATTTCATTTTTTGCCAAAAATGACCATGATCCGACATCAAATACCCGAGTTATGAGCATTCAAAGATGACCATGTAATATTTTCAGCATTAACAAAAAAATAAGATTTTTGGAGCTTCATAACTTGCATATCTCGGCCAAAATAAGTCCGATCTTTGAGTGGTATACCTTTTTAGACTCGTTAAGATCAGAATTATAGACTGCCATTTAAAAATGGCCATGCCAGCAAATTTAATTTTTTGCCAAAAATGACCATGATCCGACATCAAATACCCGAGTTATGAGCATTCAAAGATAACCATGTAATATTTTCAGCATTAACAAAAAAATAAGATTTTTGGAGCTTCATAACTTGCATATCTCGGCCAAAATAAGTCCGATCTTTGAGTGGTATACCTTTTTAGACTCGTTAAGATCAGAACTATAGATTGCCATTTAAAAATGGCCATGCCAGCAAATTTCATTTTTTGCCAAAAATGACCATGATCCGACATCAAATACCCGAGTTATGAGCATTCAAAGATGACCATGTAATATTTTCAGCATTAACAAAAAAATAAGATTTTTGGAGCTTCATAACTTGCATATCTCGGCCAAAATAAGTCCGATCTTTGAGTGGTATACCTTTTTAGACTCGTTAAGATCAGAATTATAGGTAGCCATTTAAAAATGGCCATGCCAGCAAATTTCATTTTTGCAAAAAATGACTATGATCCGACACATCAAATACCCGAGTTATGAGCATTCAAAAATCACCACGTAGTCTCTTTCAGCATTAACAAAAAAATAAGATTTTTGGAGCTTCATAACTTGCATATCTCGGCCAAAATAAGTCCGATCTTTGAGTGGTATACCTTTTTAGACTCGTTAAGATCAGAATTATCGATTGTAATTCAAAAATGGCCCTGCTAGCAAATTTCATTTTTTGCTAAAAATGACCATGATCAGAAATCAAATACCCGAGTTATGAGCATTCAAAGATAACCATGTAATATTTTCAGCATTAACAAAAAGGTAAGATTTTTGTAGCTTCATAACTTGCATATCTCGGCCAAAATAAGTCCGATCTTTGAGTGGTATACCTTTTTAGACTCGTTAAGATCAGAATTATAGATTGCCATTTAAAAATGGCCATGCCAGCAAATTTCATTTTTTGCCAAAAATGACCATGATCCGACATCAAATACCCGAGTTATGAGCATTCAAAGATGACCATGTAATATTTTCAGCATTAACAAAAAAATAAGATTTTTGGAGCTTCATAACTTGCATATCTCGGCCAAAATAAGTCCGATCTTTGAGTGGTATACCTTTTTAGACTCGTTAAGATCAGAATTATAGATTGCCATTTAAAAATGGCCATGCCAGCAAATTTCATTTTTTGCCAAAAATGACCATGATCCGACATCAAATACCCGAGTTATGAGCATTCAAAGATGACCATGTAATATTTTCAGCATTAACAAAAAAATAAGATTTTTGGAGCTTCATAACTTGCATATCTCGGCCAAAATAAGTCCGATCTTTGAGTGGTATACCTTTTTAGACTCGTTAAGATCAGAATTATAGATTGCCATTTAAAAATGGCCATGCCAGCAAATTTCATTTTTTGCCAAAAATGACCATGATCCGACATCAAATACCCGAGTTATGAGCATTCAAAGATGACCATGTAATATTTTCAGCATTAACAAAAAAATAAGATTTTTGGAGCTTCATAACTTGCATATCTCGGCCAAAATAAGTCCGATCTTTGAGTGGTATACCTTTTTAGACTCGTTAAGATCAGAATTATAGATTGCCATTTAAAAATGGCCATGCCAGCAAATTTCATTTTTTGCCAAAAATGACCATGATCCGACATCAAATACCCGAGTTATGAGCATTCAAAGATGACCATGTAATATTTTCAGCATTAACAAAAAAATAAGATTTTTGGAGCTTCATAACTTGCATATCTCGGCCAAAATAAGTCCGATCTTTGAGTGGTATACCTTTTTAGACTCGTTAAGATCAGAATTATAGATTGCCATTTAAAAATGGCCATGCCAGCAAATTTCATTTTTTGCCAAAAATGACCATGATCCGACATCAAATACCCGAGTTATGAGCATTCAAAGATGACCATGTAATATTTTCAGCATTAACAAAAAAATAAGATTTTTGGAGCTTCATAACTTGCATATCTCGGCCAAAATAAGTCCGATCTTTGAGTGGTATACCTTTTTAGACTCGTTAAGATCAGAATTATAGATTGCCATTTAAAAATGGCCATGCCAGCAAATTTCATTTTTTGCCAAAAATGACCATGATCCGACATCAAATACCCGAGTTATGAGCATTCAAAGATGACCATGTAATATTTTCAGCATTAACAAAAAAATAAGATTTTTGGAGCTTCATAACTTGCATATCTCGGCCAAAATAAGTCCGATCTTTGAGTGGTATACCTTTTTAGACTCGTTAAGATCAGAATTATAGATTGCCATTTAAAAATGGCCATGCCAGCAAATTTAATTTTTTGCCAAAAATGACCATGATCCGACATCAAATACCCGAGTTATGAGCATTCAAAGATGACCATGTAATATTTTCAGCATTAACAAAAAAATAAGATTTTTGGAGCTTCATAACTTGCATATCTCGGCCAAAATAAGTCCGATCTTTGAGTGGTATACCTTTTTAGACTCGTTAAG